>CM046874.1:496638831-496651331 GCA_025667525.1 Glebionis coronaria
GAATCCAACCTCTTTCTATAGATAAGATAAGTCTGTAACTTCAGGTCGAATCACTAGAAGGTATACTATTCTGAGGGTAGGCATTCGCCGTCCCATCCACGCACTCTGCTGAGACAAAACCAAGACCGGCAAGGTGCTAGCTGCTTAGCCTATTGAATGGGGAGATGCAAGCAAGTCCTACTTATTAAAAAGGGGCATTGTGAGCCTTTGAAGCCCCTCGCAGGCCAGGTGAGGGGTAGGTACTACGGCATATAATCAAGATCAATAAAAGGGCTTTTCTTGCAGCGAGGGGAGAAAGTCTTCCGCCTACCCCTATGGCTTGCTGGGGGTTTAAGGCTAGCTAGTTGGCCCACCTCCTAATCAATCTTCCCTTCCTCTGGGAGAGTGAAAGGGTATAACTAACTGGCTGGCACCTTACGAAGTAGTATACTTATTTTGTTTAGTAGTAGGAGGCTTCACATACTCTTACTACTCGAGAGATAGGGTAGCACCCCCCATCCCCCGAAGTGACGAAGATGAAAAGTGCTTTTGCTAACTCTTTCTCGTCTTCAAAAAAGTATCAAAATGCAGTTATATAAGCTATCACTTTTTCAATTCATGATCTGCTCTACGAAGGGAAAAGTGAGAGTATCAAAATGCAGTTATATGAGCATCGACTTGATAATTTGCCTAGTGAGAAAGCCAGGAAAAGACATACAAACTCACTCTCCCGGCTAGGGGGCCATTGGTCATAGCAGAAATTCGTCGAAGGAAAAAAAAAGAAGAGAAAGATAGGGAAGTTTTTTCTTTCAATCCAAATAAGAGAACAAAGAAACCACTCTAAAATGAAAGTTAGATAAAATCAAGAAGTTTCAGTAAGAACTAGCACTAGACTTCTTCCCCCCTTTCGACTTTTCCTCTCTCCTTTAGTTTGTGTTTCCAAGCGCAAGAAACTCCCGGTAGTGTAAGCATGTCAATGGAGTTCCCAAAGAAGTCCTTTTGCTTACTGGTACTCCTGTCCTACCCCTGCTGGAACTAGACCAGTGACCGAAAAAGAAGTCGCTCTTGTCTTACTCTTATCGGTATCGTAAGCCCTTCTAGTACAACCGTTCCCTCCCTCCTCAAAGGGTGAGATGACTTCAAGAATATCATCAGTACTCCTCGAATCAATCTATTCTACCGACGAAGAATCTGGGTTGTAGGCAAGCGCCGCCCCAGCAAGTGTTACGCGCTACGTCGAAAGGGAAGATCGCTCGAATCGCCCTATTCATTTCCTCTCCCGTTGGTCGAGTCACTTCGTCTCTTATCATCTTGATGAAAGCCTGCGACCTTTGTCCCCTCCTTCCGGTTTTCACTCACTTAAAGTCCATTCCTTGCTCTTGCCTAGTTCTAGGCTTAGACGAAAGAGCTCATTCATAGATTCCATCTTTCTAGCATTTCATGTCTTTCTTCCTTCAACTCTAATTCATGCCATGAATTGTTAAGTCTAGCTATTGGCTCTCTTCTCACCTCCCCTAGAGCCTATTGAAGAAAAATCTGAGGCTCACTCGCTGCCCTAAGCCCTACAGTTCCTTCGCTTACCGCCTAAGATGAATCTATTGCCTCCCCTCCCTCCACGAGTAGATATTTAGTATTGAATAGTGTCAAACCCAATCCCAAGCAATAGTCAAGAAGAAAAACTCAGGACTAGGAAAGAAAGGCAGAGACAGGGAAAGCTAGGGTGATAGCCCTATAGATGAGTAATAGGATAGGGAGCACTCCGCTACACTCATTAGGACAACAACCTCCTAACTACTACTATGAGTTAAGCAACTAATGGACAGACCAGACCGCATAAGACTACTGGAATAGAAAAAGAGAAGGGATTCACGGGCAGTGAAGGCAACGAAGGGAGAGAAATCATTCCATTCAATTCCGAAACCTAGCGTCTCTTGTAAGACTCTATCACCTTAATTCTTTTGTTGAGGTTCTGGCACTTCTTCCTCCGGCCCTCTATTTATATAGCGAAGAAAGGCAAAGGCTCTTGCTCGAATGCGTGACTTATGTCTCTTTTTCCATTTATAAAAAGTAAGATGAATCTACGCTCCTCGGCCTTAAGTGAATTTCAGAGTTCACGCCGCCCGCCCTGAACAAATAGGAGGCGTGGGCCACAGGTCGAACATAAGCCGCCGGGTCGCACGACAGAAGAACACCCAACATAAAGATGCACACTCCTGCATGTGAAATATTCATCTTCATTGGAGCTTTTTTGTAGTAGTCGTGACCAACAGCCATCAGCTGTCGACTCGTTGGTAAGGTGAGAGCTTCAAGCCCGATTTCTGCTGGCGCACCCCCCACACAAGCACCGCCCGACGAAGGGGGGACGGCTAAAGCTACAGGCCCAAAAACTTCGACCCTTCTTTCTAAATGGGGGTGCCCAGGGCACCTCATCTTGTCATTTCGTCCTTGCTCGTTCCCGTTAGGCTGAAGTCTTTGGCCTTTCCTTCTCCGCGCCCGCTCACGCTTCGCTGACCTATCGCGTGGTAAAGAGAAGAAAGTACGAAAGAATAGTAAACGGAGCACACCGCAGAAAGATTCTAAATATGAGAAATCCCCTTTTTTTTCGATAAGAAGGAAATGAAGAACAGGAACGAAACAAAATAAGGCCTTTCTAGCTCTAGCTTCGGATGAGGAGAGATCAACGACGGAGCTACTAGCTACTAGTTGTAAAGGAAAGGACAAGACCACCTTTCGTACATTTCTACTGGTCCAGACATTCGAATAGCGAACGAAAGACCAGGAGATTGGATCTAGAAAGCACTTCCAGCAGGGTTGACGGCTGTGTGGCCCTCATTCAGCTGGAAGTAGGAAATCAATCCCCGCACGACCGATGACTTAGTCTCCTTCTCCGCTTCGGCTCAACCACCTACCTAACCTCTTAGAAAAGATCTGATAGATAGAGAAGCTACCTAACTTTTAAGCCCTTCACCAATCAAGGTCTTTCATCTAGTAAGTCCTAGTACTATGTTCTCCAAGCTTGACTAATAGAATAGGCAGGCGCTTAGCTTCAACTAGTTCAGTTTGAGTCTTTCTCAGGAGTAGTTGCATTGCAAGTAGGCAGAAAATCAGTAGTGGGTTAGCTTATCTGTTCATTTTCAAACAACCCTTGTTTGTGCTATTTTATCTTTCTAAGCCGCTCTCGCTAGCAGGGAATCTAGTTCAGCAAGGTCCATAGGGTGAGCTCGCTTGAAGCTGGGGCGCGTCTGGTGGTATCGTATATAAGATCACACGGCTGCTTTTAGGAGCGATCTGTTCATCCAACTCGAAATATCGTAAGTAAGAGAAGAAGAAGAATCTGACGCCCGAAATTCCCATGTCTTTCTTGGTTGGACCAACCGGCGAAATCCGTCTTCCTGAATTGGAAGAGCAAGAACAAGTCTCTCCATTTTTTTGGGGGAGCAGAGCAGTCAAAGAATGAAACAGATCAAATGATTGTTCTAGAATGGCTATTTCTCACAATTGCTCCTTGTGATGCAGCGGAACCATGGCAATTAGGATCTCAAGACGCAGCGCATTGTACTAGTGAATAGGAAAAGCGAATTGAGATTACTAATGACGGATGGAGGTTGAGGATAGAACATGTTCGGTCCCTCGCCCTTATCTCCTTCGCCGGAGACTGCAAATGATGGGAATCCTATCGATAAAGAAGAGGTATAAGCATCGCCTCTCGATCCAATCCGTCTTCCCTGGCCTCCCCAAAACACTCTTGATACGAAAGAGACCCCCCGCCATAGAGAAGAGATCTAAAGTCTGGGTCCCCTCGATCACCCTCCCTTGAAGCTGAACTGGTCGAGAGAGATGAACCCGCACCACATTTTATAACCTTCGAACCGAAAGCCCCAACTAGAGATGGAATTCCAGAACCTAAACCACTCCGTTGAGAACTCCGTGACTCGTTCAAGGGAAGGTCCACCAATGATTGCCATTCTCCCCCTATCTGTCTCTTGATCCCTCATTCCACTAATCCGTTGTTACTTTACTGATTCATTCAAGGCATAGACTCCCTCTTTGTCTTATTAGCGCAGGTGTTCGTCAACGATGAAAGCCGCTTAAGACTCGAAGAAAGAGGGCTAGGCCCCGGGAGGGCTTTCAGGGACTGGGTAGGGAGGATTATAGAGCTAGGGGCTAAGGTTTGTCCATTGGAATGGGGCATGGACGAACCTCGACTGGGCCAGCATTGATGAAAAATGACAAAAGAAAAACTTCTCCCATCGCATGATTAACCGGTGTAGGATTCAAGATCAGGTCCAGGATTCGAGTCAAATCGACCTTCCCTCTCATCTCAGGGTGAGGCAAGGAATTCAAACAAATGTTCGTTCTTCAATATCTCAAGAAGTTGGATTAGCTGCTCCTCCGACCCGGAGTGGATTCTAGTGGAAGGGCAGCGCAAAGCCTTGCAGTAGGAAGGTGTTCGTTGCTGGGACGGGTTCAAACTGGACTGAAGGGAGGAGGAATTCAATAGTCCTCTCTTCCTGGGGATTCATCACTGGCTAGGGATTTCGAATCAAAGCATGGGCATCTGCAACTAAGAGGGAGCAGTAGATCGTCGATGGAAGAGCCATGTCAGTCAATTTCTATTGGGACTTCTATGGATTATGGATTCGACTAGAGGGACTCCTAGCAGCAAACTAGTATAAAGGGGCCCCAGACGCAGGAGCCGCCAGCCGGATCGACCAACAAATGATAGGCCAGAGGGATGGGCTCATTCGACTAATCAGTGATCCCTGGGCCTACCTAACACAGACGTCCCTGAAATAGGGGATTGGTTGATCGGAAAGCTCGGGCAGGAGTAGGACATTCCATACAATTCCGATTCGCTAGCCTCTCCCATTTTTTCATCGGAGTGAATTCTAAGGTTCCTTATTCCGGTTGTAAAGCGGGAGAAGAGGGAGAAGGGGCACAGCCCCACCAGCAGCCTACGTTTCCGACCCGAAAGGAATTGCAAATGAAAGAAGAATCTGTGTGCACTATCCATGGAGTGGAGTGACTATTCTGAATCTCCTCTTCTCTATCTCCCCCTTTTTTGCCTTCGGCTATTACCGGCTGGCAACGCTTGGCCCAACATTGGATTTGTTTGAAAACAATACAAGCAAGGTGGCGTTCATTCAATCAAAGCTTTTATGCCCTAGCACTAATGACTCTCTTTGGAAAGAAAGGAATGCAGGGAACAAGTCTTTCCTTTCCACTGGTTCTTGAAAGCTCTCAATCCCCCCCCTTCTCGCATATTGATTCTCCCTCTCGCATCGGTTCTGCATCAGATAATAGGCCCATGCGCAAACTTTCTCTTTTATTGTATTGGCGCCCGATAGGTAGGCTATTAGATTGAGTCGAATACCCATATCCGATTCGAGCGAGAGCCCAAACGGGGGAGGCGAGAACATCTTGATCGAAAGCTCCACTGTTCTGAATAGCGAGAAAGACTTTTTCAAATTTGATCAAATCGATCGATCATTTTTGAATATCTTAGGTGGGCCAACCGACCGACCGAGTTGGGCTGGGCGTCCATGTCACAGAACCTTTCTCTAGCCAAGAATCCCATTATTGATTGAATCGAGGCGGATCCAATTCATTGGCAAATGAAAAATCTACCGTTTTCACACTCAGAAAAACCTAGAAAAGAGGAAGAGTCACTAAGACAAGAGCTAGGTAAGCAAGCAAGAAGGAGAGGCTAGAAAAGGCAGGGGCTCTCCATCTCTAGGAACATTGTGTCCAGGATCCAGTAATCTAAAGCCTTGCTTCTTCTGGTCGGCTCGTATTAGCCTGTGCTTTATTACAGGTAGTCATTCCCCCGTTCCTTTAGTCTTTTCAACGGTACTTGGATCTTAAGTCGCGGTGAAGGCTCAATTGTTTGAAAAAGTGGATGCTCATATAGGATCAAAGTGATACTACTACTTATAAGTCGAGTGGCCCTAACAACCTGCTTAACTGATCTTATTGAATAGATGGGCTTCAGCGAACCTACTTCTACTTCTTAGATGGAATTAATTCAATAAGATCAGGACTAGTCTTTCACTTCACAGATCAGATAGAGATCGACTTTTTATCCCATGGCCAGCTCAAGAAAGAAGCAGGCTAGAAGGCATACGATCTGAGACCCTTACCTAAAGCCAGTAGGGTGGAAAGAGGCTCTTAGAGTGCTGCTAGATGAGATAAAGCATATCAGTAAGCGATTGAGGGACGGCGAATGCCTACCCTCAGAATAGTATACCTTCTAGTGATTCGACCTGAAGTTACAGACTTATCTTATCTATAGAAAGAGGTTGGATTCCTTGTCCGACCATCCTATCCTCAAAGACAGCCTTCTAGCTCTTACCCTTCTGCCTTTCGAATATCCCTTCCTACTTCTTCATGCTAGCTCTCCAACTGACTGTCTTACTCCAGCTTTCATTTCAGTTACTGATTCGCCTATCCTCTCCCTTCCGGTCGAGCTAGTTTTGATTCCTCTATCTAGGCCAACATTCATTCTAAGACTTTCACCAGCCCCTTTAGAGAGAGGGACCCGCTAGCGCTTGACTAATAGAATAGGAGGCTGAGAAGCTCTTGCTTGCTGTCTACTTCGCGAGCCTTCACTGCCCCGTTCTGTAACTTACCTTCTTTCGTCCGTCCACGAGGCTGTAAAAAGAGAGAAAGGGGCGGCTATCTAGCGGGAGTCGTTTCGGTTGTATGCCACGAGGTCCCTATGGACAAGGGGACAAGTGAAGCATCGCTTTTGGGCGCAGGCAGCCCTCTACCATCTATCCCATTGCATTCCATTGTCTCGTATTCTACTATACCGTATCAGACCAGATACATCTATTGAGTGAGAGAAAGGTAATATATTGCATTCGATTTTCTTCATTTTGATATTGATAGGGATCCCCATTCATTCCTAGATTCCCGGATTGATTGTCCCTACCTAACTACATGGTAGTGGTCTAGGGCCAAAGACTAACATAGGTGCTTCCTATATCGTCATGAATACAGATTGAGAGAGATGGTGGCCCAAACCTAGGCTGTGACGCTTCCTCTTGAGTACACAATTCAGACTTGAAGTTCGTTTACACAGTACGAGAAAGACAATTATAAAGAATGGGACTTTAAGAAACTTTTTGAGATTCTATTCTTTAATATAGCATCAACATGACAATAACATTAGAAAGTGAGATTGGCATTCATCCATCAATCGGGACTAGTTTTTATTACTTTATAAAAAAAAGAAAAGTTTTTGAAATAAGTCCACACATATAAGGGGAGCAAGCGGAGGTTCTCTATTTGCTTGTAATGCCGGCTCTTCGCCTTTAGTTAGAAGTAGAAGTAGAGGGCGCCGTTTGCCCCACACTTCAGAAAAAGTCAAAAAGTATGGATGAAATAAGAAAAAGTACATAAGGAATGAGAAAGAAAAACTTGGTTACGGGAACCAAAGGTTAGGCCAACTACTTTAGTATAGCTACACCTAAAAAAGTGTATTCCTACCCTTTCCCCTTTCTGTCAATGTTGCCAATTCCCAGAAGACTAATGTACCCTCGTGTATACAGTTGTCCAACTACTTTCTTCCTCCGACTTCTTTAGCCACTTCCGGCTTCCCCACTTCTGCATCTGTCGTATTCGGGAGAGCTTGCTTCGTGGCGGAGCATTTAGCAATGCTAGCAGCCTGGTGAGGGCTGGCTGTCTGGGGACATTTTAAGGTAGGGCCTGCTGGGCTTGCTTCTCATGAGATTGGGTAAGGGAATCGGAAATGGGCTCATAAACCGGGCGGGCGGGCTTTTGGGCACACGGAAAAGCAAAGAAAGTGAAGGGGAGCGGACAGCGAGTTGGAGGACGCTGCCGCGCGATTGATCCCATTTTTCTTTCGTTAGTTAAGCCACCTTTTTCTAAAAGGGATTGTAGTAATTCTGTTTTTATACTCTTTAAAATGGCGCTCTCATATTGAGAAATTCTATCTAGTGGCATTCGATCACAGAATCCATTGACAGCTGCATAAATGACTAAAATTTGTTTTTCAATTGGAAGTGGTGCATATTGTGGTTGTTTCGGTACTTCTGTAAGCCTTGCACCTCTATTGAGTAATGCCTGAGTCGCAGCATCCAGGTCTGACCCAAATTGAGCAAGGGCGGTTTGCCTACTACGTTAGGAATAGTAGTAGTCTTGAAAAAAAAAGATCGTAAGATTCGGAAACGGAATCCACATATTAACGAATCTGAAGAGATAATCTTTGATGTACGTTGCATCTTTCAACCAAAGCTTAATGGTTTCTTCTGGAAATGTTGGAATAGATCTCAGAGTAAAAAATATGTACATTTTAGTAATGCAAACAATCCCTTTTTTGGAGCTGACGCTCTTTTTTTTGTTGGTTCATAGTCCACACGGGCACTGAATGAATGAAATGAGTGGAGATCTTCCTTCCCCCTTGCAAATTACCAAGAACTTCGTTGCCACTAGTGGCGAAGAAGAATTTCACCATAAAGTGCTGCCTTTGGTACTACTCTGATTTTATACGATCCAGGAACTTCCATAACGTTGGCGTGATTCGGTTTGAGCAACGGATCCTGACGTGATACATCTTCGTAATGAAAATGGAGTGTAAACATGATTTTTTTTTTATTTCCCAGTATCGATAGAATGAGCACTGTGAACTATCTGCTTCAAAAAAGATAATTGTAAAAACATCAGAGCAATATATCGTAGTGTAGAACATATTTGAAGTAATGGGGATCACATTAGTAGGAATATAGGCCAGTCTCCAGCTTCTATCCTTTTCTTTTCCGCTGGCATCTCGCATTCACGCCCCCGTTTGACTGCTGCTGTTAGAACACCACAATATTCATCCTTTTGGGCTTAATGCTCTCAATGGTGAATTGATCATTCGATATCCTTCCTCTTCTTATGAGAAGACAGAATGGAATAAAAGTAATGAAACCTGCGATGGCTACTGAATAACCTCCTTTTACTTTATCAATAAAAAAGCCTTTGACCCGTTCGCCAAATCTTGTTCAGTTCCATCCAAGCTCGGTTTTGTGTGAATCTTCGTGGAAGAAGAAGAAGCGGTTCACCAGCCACTACAGGATCCCACCAAATCATTAAACCTGGCGGCAGCTCGCTCTTTGATCAGTGATTCACCGGTCACTAGATCCATGAAGAATCTAAAACAAATCTGCTTTTTGATCAGTGATTCGCTGGCCACTAGATCCAGGGATCCCACCTTATTCTCAAACCTGGTGGCTCGGTTGATTGGAACTCCTTTAGGCTCATCCTGCATACTCATTCTGGCGGTCGCAAGTCCTTGCATCCACCAAGAACATTTCTTCCTTTAAGCGTCAAACTTCAGATTTGAAGGCCTTTCCACTGCATCAAAAAAAACTTGAATTAGATCTACGAAATGATCGACTCAAATAGATGGTCATCATAAGCTATTTCTTTTCCTCCTCTTCCAGTTCTATTAATAAAAAGGCCATCATGGACCAAGATCCAAAGGGATCAATCTTTTACACCGATGTATCGTACTCTCTCGACCAGGTCATCATAAGAAAAAACTGAAAAATCTTTCCGAAGTGTTATAAAGAGGGAAGGCGCGCTACAACTAACATAACAGCCTCTTCCTTGCCCCCCTAAGAATCCAAGGGTGACCTTTGGATGTTGTCGTGACGCTTTGGTTACGAAGGTTATCGGGGTCTAGGTTTATGGATGGATGAAGTAATCGAAAGTCCCTCCAACTCAATCAATATCAACAACATGTCGTGACCGGTTAGGCTTGGTTGATTTTGTCAGAAAAGAAAGTTGGTTTCGGGGGTTCATTGATTAGTACACCCCCGGTGCTGGTAAGGTCGGGACCGTGGTCGTACGTCTCCGGTTTGTCGGCCTATATTCTTTCTGAGATTGACCAGCCAGCTGGGCTGGTTTGGCTATTCTTTTCTATTGAAAAGGAGTCAGCTGTCTGCGCGAGTCATCTTCTTCTAGGCTCCGCTGGACGACACGGCATTCTCGTTTAAATAAATAGATGTCGGCCGTACTTGTGATGGTTCCCAAGGATCCAATATGACCACTTCACTTAGGTCTACGTTGCCACGATATTGTTCTATGGAAGCGGGCGGGCTGTTAGAAGTTCGGCCCGCTTTTTTTTGTGTCGTAGGGGAGGGATTGACCTTTCTAACGCATATTCAGTCGTACCGGCATGGCCCCACTGATTTCTTTTCGATCGGGGCATCCAGCAGCGCAACCCGGTTCTACTTGACTAAGCCCGTGCTCGTCCAAGGAGGGAGTTTGCTTTACCCAACCCCCTTTTTGATAACAAGGCAGAAAGCCCCGACCTGACATTCATTAGTTTCGAATGAAGAGTGCCCTGCCGCACCTACTCCTATCAAAAAGCGAGACTTTACTACACAAGGACTCGATTCTATGTCCAAACATCACATGCCAGCAGATGTGGTGACCATCATAGGTACTCAAGATATTGTGTCTGGAGAGGTGGATAGATAGGACTAAGGGAAGAATCTTGTTTGGTTCGGTAATGGAATCAATAGCTTGCCCGAACAGGACCCTAGCTTTATTGCGAGCCAAAAATCTTGATCAATTTCCGGGATCGTTGTGGCATGAACTCATTTCTGCCTTTCCTCACCCCCGCCCTACCTTGTAACGGAGACTAATGGGTTGAAGGCGGCGAGGCATGGTCAGAGTGTAGGTTCGAATCCTGCCACCTTTCTTGTGGATCATCCTGAAACCACAGGATGATGGGAATAACAAAGCAGAAATTTTGAAATGAGCACGTCAATATATGAATTGTTTCATTATTCGTTATTTCCGGGTATTTTCGTTGCATTCACTTACAACAAGAAAGAACCACCAGTGTTTGGTGCAGCACCTGCATTTTGGTGCATTCTTCTTTCTTTCCTTGGTCTTCCGTTCCGTCATATTCCTAATAACTTATCCAATGACAACGAATTAACCGCAAATGCACCTTTCTTTTATCAAATCTCAGGGACATGGTCTAATCATGAGGGTAGTATTTTATCATGGTGCCGGATCCTAAGTTTTTATGGATTACTTCTTTGTTACCGGGGTCGACCCCAAAGCCATAATGTCTCAAAACGAGGAGGCCATAGAGAAAGTCTTTTTTATTCCTTTGTCTCGAACTTCGTGAAGAACTCCATTCTATCTCTCCCTAGTTACGAACAAAAAACTGGGGCTACGACCCAGTTGTACACTCCCTTCGTTCTACGAACCCTTGTTGATTCTGAACTTCGTTCGCGAGAAGGAAAAAGGACTCGTTCTCTTTCACAGTCGAGCTATTTCATTCCTCTCGGTTGGCCTTTGCCATCCACTATTTGGAATCGTGTTAGGTCTAATTCCTATTACTTTTTGGCTGGATTATTCGTAACTGCATATTTACAATACAGACGCGGCGATCAGTTGGACCTTTGATTCATTAACATCTCTTTTTTATTGACTTCCTCCTTTTTTTATCCGCAGGAGGTTCAATTCAGGTTGCTGTTCAAATGAGCGAAGTTATTGAATTCTAATTAGACCTAACAAGAACAGGTGGCATTGTCCACGGAGAAACCACCCCAAAGCCAAGTCACTATGGTATCTCCTACTACAGGTATGGCGCTAGCTAAGCTTGTAATTACTGTAGCCCCCCAAAAGCTCATCTGACCCCAAGGTAGTACGTATCCTATAAAAGTTGTCACAATCATTAATAGTAAGATTACAACTCCGACACACCGAACAAATTCCCTAGGACTGCTATAACTCGCATGATATAGACCACGAAAAAGATGAAGGTGAACCACAATGAGAAACATACTTGCCCCATTAGCATGCATATAACGGAGCAACCAGCCCCCTTCAACATCTCTCATAATGTGTTCTACGCTGTTGAAAGCTAGATCCACATGAGGTGTGTAATGCATAGCTAAAAAAACGCCAGTCACTATCTGAATGACTAAACAAATACCAGCTAACGGACCGAACCCCCACCAATAACTAAGATTGCTCGGGGTTGGATAATCTATCAAATGCTGATTAAGTATGGAGAATATAGGTTGTTTAAGAATTGATAATCGTTGGTTCCTTATAGTCATTTATTTTTCTTTTTTAGAAAGAGAACTCTGGTTCCCTCACCTTTTAGCGTTGGTGAAAGACCTGCATGGAGCCGAGCCCTTCTCACCTACCTGCTTTGGGGAGAGTTTGATCCGGACAAAACGAGTGGGTGTCGCCTCCTCGAAGCAGCTCCCTCTCGCGCCGATTGATGAAAAAGAAATCGAATTGGAAAAGTCCAAAGAAGACTTTGACCCCGTAAGCTAAACTGGGAATATAGTGAAACGAGACCGCCCCCGCCGACGAATAATAGGTACCACCACTCCAGGCAGAGTTAGTGAGCCGTGTAATAGGCGACCATTTCGCGCGGTTCGGGGGGCACTTGAGTCAGCCGCCGGCGCCCGACAGCGTCTTGACCCCTATCCAATTTTTGGGCCAATTCCCCCTTCGTACTACCAAAAAATGAGATTCTT
>CM046874.1:496656331-496873107 GCA_025667525.1 Glebionis coronaria
ATAGATGGAATTGGGCCTAAAAAAGCCATTCTGGTTCGTTATCGATTAGGTATCAGTGGGAACATAAAGATAAAAGAATTAACTAAGTATCAGATCGACCAAATTGAACAAATGATAGGTCAAGATCATGTTGTTCATTGGGAATTGAAGAGGGGATAACGAGCAGACATCGAACGATTAATTTCTATTTCTTGTTATCGTGGAATTCGTCATCAAGATGGATCACCCTTACGCGGTCAACGAACTCATACTAATGCTAGGACTTGTCGCAAGCAAATTCGGAAATAAAAGAAGTCTACCGAAAGCCTTGGTACTTGTCTGATCAATCACACTGATAGCTTCAATAGTTCACTGAAATTTTGATTTGAGGATTTCACCGGTTACTAATCTAGTATCGGTATAGTAGGCCTCCTTGGCCACTCCACTAGTGGCTCGGCTTCGTCCTAGAAGCTACTGCTTACGCCTCTCTAGGCTTTGCTATCGCTCATGACTGGTATATGGATCTCTCGGTGGCCTTCTAGAAGCTTCGCCAGAAGCGACTAGTCGCTTCCCGAATGCCCCTTTCCTTCGCTACTAGGAGAGTCGCTAGCTTGCTTGCATTCTAGAAACGGTAGCTTCCGCGCCCTTCCTGCCTACTGAAATAGATGTGAATGATCGTGACAGCTCTCAAAATCCTATTCAGTCTGATTAGATATGTCACTGAAAGAAAGTGATTCTGTTCCCTCTCTTTTTTTTTAGGACCTCGAGGAGGGGCCGGCCCATCCTAACATCATTTATGAGGAGCCGGACGACAAAGCCTTCTCCTCAGATAAAGATGTCTCCGATGCAACTCTCCCGGCAATCAAAACTTTCTCTATTTATATTTTTGTGTTTTGGCGGGTTCGGTCAGGAGGGACAAAAGAGGGATGCTTTCTATCAGTCAAAAGCAGATACCGCCCCCCATGCTCCTACGGTCCACTTACCGAGGAATAGAAAGGAAGGACCCGGGGTCAGAGCAAGTTGGGTTGGGGTATAGAGCCGTAAGCGCGGTGGAGGGTGACAAAGGACGTGCTCGTACGGTTCATATAAGGAAATTAAAAAGTCATTGATTGTTGGGAACTTTCACTCCTCTATATTCGATATATGCCTTTCTAGGAGCATTACGATCTGCAGCTCAAATGGTCTCTTATGAAGTCTCTATTGGTCTTATTCTTATTGTGCGCCTTGTGAGCGCGTTTGGATCCGCGAAGGAAATCGCTCGGATGTTCCCCTAACCCAACCCGGGAACGGACCGGAGGGAACCGCAGCATGGGGAATGTCCGCGTCTCGTCGCAAGGCTCATTTTGAGTTGTGGGTCATAGGGCGGGCAGCTTTTTTTGGGCCGAGGAGCAAGGCAGTAGATAAGATAGAAGAAGGGGTCAGGCTCCCGGTGGAGCAGAGGATACGGTTAGGATAACGAACTTGAAACGCGGAGCCCGAACGTCCGGCGAGCGAGTGGTTAGTGGCCAATAGCGCCCTAGTTGATGGCATTCCTCTCTGCGGCTGGCACTCGAGGAACCACGGGGCACTCCATACAGAGCAAACAAGTCTTAGGGATGAGACGCCCGCGCAAGGACCTCAATTCTCATTAGGAGGTCGAACCAAGGACCTATGGAAGTCGGGGCTAGCCCGTCCCCATGGGCAACGCAACAGTGTCCTGAGGGAGGAGTTTAGAGGCCTTATAGTAGCACGGACTTCTTTTTCTTTCTAGGTCATGCGAAGGGGGCCAGTCCAAGATCGTACCGTTCCTCTACAAAGACAACAGACGCACTCAACGGCTAAGCGAGCCAGAAGTGATCCAAGCTGAAAGTGAGTCGGAGTTCGTAGGCTAAGTGAACGGGGAGCAACGGCTGATCGAAAAGCGAAGATAGGCGCATAGTTCAGTGATCTACAAGAGTGGTAGAGGTCCCGATCAGGTTGTTTTAACAAGCTAGTTAGGCCAGATAGGCTAAACTAGTAGTTCGTAGTTCCCCAGGCCAGCGGTCTCGCTATTCCTGATGATCAGGTTAGGCAAGCTAATCACGCCTGCTGCATCAAACCTTCATTGAATGGGAATGCAAATTCGAAGGCATCTAACTACCTAAACCTAAGGCGAATACGTGAACAGAGACTTCTCTCTGCTGCTGTAGCTGCTAGGATACTCAAATTGTCTGCTTCAGCTAACCACACGGCGTTCAGTCGCCCAAACACACGAACATACTATACAAAGAAGGAGAGGCAAGCGCTGAGTCTTAAATTAGATTACCCCTCTGATTCGTCACCCGCTGAGCTAACGTCGAGATGTAAGTGTTAGAAAGAGTAAGTTAAGTAAAGAAAGATGTCAGTTAATAAATCAGGGGACCCAGCCCTCACTAAGGTTAACGGATTGTCTACCATTCGCTCAGCTTCGGAAATTCCTGTGCAGGCCTACAAAGAAAGGCACAACGCTTATGTTGCATGCAATATCTTGGAATCTGCTTCGATATAAGTCGGATGGATAGTTTTTTAGATTCAAAAAGAATCAAATAGCAGCGAGACTAAATGGTTTTAAGTCGAATAAAAGTCCTAGGAGTCATAAGTAAAAGCAAGATAGAAGCTTTAAAAATCCACACATATATAAGTATAACCTCTACTAAATCTAGATAACTAGAATTCCAAGGGACCAGAAATCCTGCCCGTAGATGGCCGAAACAGAGCTTCGGAGGGGCTATGCTGCTTACTGTAACTGTCAAATTTGATTCCCTTCCCCTTTTGCCGGAGCAGGACACACATCAAAAATCAAAATGGCAAAAAAAAGACCTCCTACACGCACGGGAACCAGAACAAAAGAAGGAGATAGGATCCACCTGCACGCCCGAAAGGAACCAAGACCAGCAGTTGCATTTGACCGAGTTGAAGCAGCAGATCCAAGCAATCCTGGGTTCCGTTGACCAAGTGAAGGCTTGCATATCGAGGCACTAGTCACGAACGTCCAACTCGAAGCAGCACTACAGTCTTACCACTATAATATAAAATAGGTCCAAAAGCAGGAAGCACAGTCAGGAAGGTAAGTTAGAACTCTTTTCTGAATTCCTATCTATAAAGTCAGGCTTGTCTATACAATACAACAAAGTGAGGTATCATTAGTTAGGCTAGTGGGAAAAAATGACTCTATTTCCGTCTTTTGAAAGAAGTAAGGTGTTCTTCCCAACTGCTCCAATAAACGTGCCTACACCCCATCCCGTCTGGAGAATGATATGATTGACCGAGAGTACTTATGAAACCCGGCACTGAACTAAGGGTTTGATCTGCGGCCTCCTGAACTGTTCGCATCGCTCTCTTCGGTTCAAGCGATATAATTACAGTTCAGATCGACTTCCTAGCGTACGGAATACGGAATGGATTCCAAAGCCCCTCTGTTTTAGCTTAGACTAACGGCACCGATTCCTAGTGCTATAACAGAAACTGCCCTTAACGCGCAAATCAAAGCCCTCACAAGACTCGATACCTGCTCCCGCTTATAGATTAGGGTGAGTCACTCAAGTCCCTTGTCACTCATCCCTCTTTTACGTTTACGAAAATACCGGGCTTTATGCTTTTTTCGGAAACGAAACTAAAGTAGCTCGTCAACCTAAAAACAGAGGACTTCCCTCACTACGAAAGGTGTCCCGTGGATGGCGTACTGATATATCTCCTATTCGTTCTGGATCCAGCTGAAAAAGCCCTTTGCTTTATATTAGCGCTAACGCGCCCCTACAATTGAAAAGACATTCTAGCACTCCTTTTATAATATAAGAAATTGCATGGCTTCGGTTGGTCACTTGCGGGAAATGAAGTCTTTGATGCGCGAGAAAGGGGGCTGCCTTCGCAAGGCTTGCTTGAAAGTCCCAACTGAAAGAACGGTTAATAATTAGTAGTTGCCCCGGCTCTCCCTGCCTGCGCTTTGGTTCTCATGCCTCGTTTTGTTGACGTCGTGCGTAGGATAAATGATTTGCACCGGATAAGCATTTGTTACAGTCGCGAAATACGGGCTTTTGTAAAAGTTTTCATTTTCTTAGCTAAAGGTAGATCAGAAAATGCCATTGTCCTATGGCTGCACTAAACTTTGAACTGGACTAAACGAAGACAAAGTGAAGTCGAAGAGCAAAGTGTAGTCTAAACAATTTCAGAATTCTTGTTTTGACTTTCTAAACAATGGTTAGCCGGAAAGGGTACCCTTAGACCATAAGCCAGTGAAAAAGAAAACCTAGCTAGCCTATAAGCTTCCCTCTCCGATCATTGCTTGACTCGCCATAACCCTTACACCACACCGCCCCTCGTCTTCAAGCTACGGCTACCTGCATGAAAGCCAACCGCTACAATCCTGCTAAGAACTCGTTATTTTAGCTTTCCAGGACAATAGACTGCCATATCTCATATCTTTTTATTGGATGAAGGGGTCTGTGAGAGCCATTTCTCTAACTTCGATGCGCCCGCCTCTTTCTTCTCGGAATCCTACGTACCAATGTTGCAACAACCAGCTCTTCCCCAATCAACTCAAGGTATGCAGGTATCTTTTGCTCCACCACCTCAGGCAACCTTACCACAGTCTCAGCGGGTTCGCCCGTCTCCACCAAATCAAGGCCAACATGGCTATATGCCAAGGCAAAGGCCTAGTCAACCGCCTAGGCAGTTCACTCAGCTTAACCAACCCATGAGTTTGATTTTACCGCTCCGTGTTCTTTGATTTTTGAAGCCTCTCGAAGACTAATCGGAGGGACTTCTATGTGATTGACCCTTGTCTTGGATTTGACTACTATGTCATCCACATAGTCTATACATCATCTCATGGAAGATGGCCGTCATAGCCCTCTGGTAGGTTGCTCCGGCATTCTTTAGGCCGAGCCAAATGGCATGACCTTTGCACAGAAGGTTTCCCGCCCCGTGATGAAGGAAGTCTTCTTTTGGTCTTTGAGTCACTCAAGTCCCTTGTCACTCGTCCCTCTTTTACGTTTACGAAAATACCGGGCTTTATGCTTTTTTCGGAAACGAAACTAAAGTAGCTCGTCAACCTAAAAACAGAGGACTTCCCTCACTACGAAAGGTGTCCCGTGGATGGCGTACTGATATATCTCCTATTCGTTCTGGATCCAGCTGAAAAAGCCCTTTGCTTTATATTAGCGCTAACGCGCCCCTACAATTGAAAAGACATTCTAGCACTCCTTTTATAATATAAGAAATTGCATGGCTTCGGTTGGTCACTTGCGGGAAATGAAGTCTTTGATGCGCGAGAAAGGGGGCTGCCTTCGCAAGGCTTGCTTGAAAGTCCCAACTGAAAGAACGGTTAATAATTAGTAGTTGCCCCGGCTCTCCCTGCCTGCGCTTTGGTTCTCATGCCTCGTTTTGTTGACGTCGTGCGTAGGATAAATGATTTGCACCGGATAAGCATTTGTTACAGTCGCGAAATACGGGTTTTTGTAAAAGTTTTCATTTTCTTAGCTAAAGGTAGATCAGAAAATGCCATTGTCCTATGGCTGCACTAAACTTTGAACTGGACTAAACGAAGACAAAGTGAAGTCGAAGAGCAAAGTGTAGTCTAAACAATTTCAGAATTCTTGTTTTGACTTTCTAAACAATGGTTAGCCGGAAAGGGTACCCTTAGACCATAAGCCAGTGAAAAAGAAAACCTAGCTAGCCTATAAGCTTCCCTCTCCGATCATTGCTTGACTCGCCATAACCCTTACACCACACCGCCCCTCGTCTTCAAGCTACGGCTACCTGCATGAAAGCCAACCGCTACAATCCTGCTAAGAACTCGTTATTTTAGCTTTCCAGGACAATAGACTGCCATATCTCATATCTTTTTATTGGATGAAGGGGTCTGTGAGAGCCCTTTCTCTAACTTCGATGCGCCCGCCTCTTTCTTCTCGGAATCCTACGTACCAATGTTGCAACAACCAGCTCTTCCCCAATCAACTCAAGGTATGCAGGTATCTTTTGCCGTACCTTGCTGAAGGCGATTCACGAGAGAATCGCGCACAGTTCCCTTTGACCGAGATGTGAATGCCCATGATTTGCTCGGTATAGTGATGGATTTCATGGCCGACGTCTAACCGGCACGAATACGCTATCCTAGATGGAAACGACTTCCCCGCGCAGCATTTTCTCTTTCTTCCTCGGACGTTCGGACCTTTTGTTTGATTCCGGCACTTGCGTTCTCATGCCCGGAACCCTCGCGACTGATTGGGAGAAAGAGCGAAAGCGAGAAAGATGGATTGTTATCC
This sequence comes from Glebionis coronaria, assembly GCA_025667525.1. Classification (NCBI taxonomy): domain Eukaryota; kingdom Viridiplantae; phylum Streptophyta; class Magnoliopsida; order Asterales; family Asteraceae; genus Glebionis; species Glebionis coronaria. The sequence continues at coordinate 496,662,571 of CM046874.1, forward strand.
ATCGGAAATCGATAGGAATTCCACGAGGATTGCCTTCTCTTCTAATATATATATGTTTTTATTTCATTATTAACATCCAATCCCATGCTAATAAGAAAAACGAGCGATTGCTAGTCAGCTTCCATTTTCTTCAAAAAAAATGGTAGGGACTGAGGCTCTGAAGGCTTTACAACCTTCTTCAATTAGGGAATAGCGCAGATGGATCAATCGCGCGGCAGCGTCCTCCAACTCGCTGTCCGCTCCCCTTCACTTTCTTTGCTGGAAGGGAAGATGCGAATCGTGAAGGCCTTCCCACCACGCGAAGTTCAAACCTCGCCGGAGAGGAATTGAAAACCGGAAAAAAGCCCTTCGCGATCGAAGGTGAAAGCGGGAAAAAGACGACGAAAGCCTTTTTTCTTTCTTTTTCAGCCGACTTGAAAGGTGCTCTTAGTGTACCGCCATACGCACCCAGACATTAGACCAAGCAGGAACCGGGGATCAAAGTTCCATTGATTCATCTATCTCAAATAGGGAAAAAACGGAATCAAGAAGGGGTCAGCTGAGCTCGAAAGGGGTAGCCGGTCGTCGGCTAGGAGCTCTGGCCGGCAACGAAACTAAAGCTTCACACTGGTCCACTCGTCCATCGGCTAAGTTCCAACTCTATGTTGATAAGAAAAAAGAAAATCCCCTAAGAAGAGGACTTTCAACTATTCCAAAAGAAAGGGGCAATTCAAATGCTTCATAGATAACCCCCTATGTCTCTTCCCGTCCAACTCACCGGGAGATCGAAGAGCGGTTTGCGCTTCGCGCCCCAACCCCCTTAACTAATGGATGCTTAGATACCTGCAACTGAATCTGTAAGCGGCGCAGGGCAGGATGGACGAGAAAAGCGGCGAGAAGAAGACAAAGAGAGGGAGACCCCTTTCTATTGCCTTCCCTTTCGACTTCTAGACTGGTTCGTCGGTGGGACAGCGAGCCAAGATCTGATTCGTCAATCGGCGAATCCATGCCGCGTAACCTGGCAAAGGGGAAAGAGACGATGGCAACGCACCTGATACAAGAGGGGGGGGGGGGGGGGGGAGTCCGAACAGCCTTATACGTACGCCGCTCACGCGAAGAAGTTATTCTCTAATTCAAAAAAGTCAAGGCACCATTCTTCAGTGATGAGCTCTAGCGAACAAATCTTATGTCTTTTTCCCAGAGAAAAATTGCTTTCTACTAGAACAAGTCCGCTGCGAGCCGAGCGAAAAAAATGACTCAACCGAGCCGAGGCACTATTCACCAAGTGGAACTATATACTATCTTGACTAAGCCCACCGCCCCTTCCCCTATACCTGGCTGCTTCTCGGTTACCAAAGCGTACTTCGTTTCCCGGGACGGGCGGCTCCCTCTTTCTTCCGGTAAGAAAGCGGTTTTTCCCTCAGGTTCCTCCCTGACCTTAGATGGAGAAAGAAATGCTTAAGGAAAAGGCGCCCTCGAAGCTGACGCGTCAATCCTCTCTTATTGCCTTATTTGGACCGGCGTAAGGAGGTTCAGTCAAGTATAGTACAGTGCGGCTTATGGTTCTAGTAGCACAAAATATATAAACTATACTATGCTAGTTCACTCTAGAAGACCTAGTCTGACTATAGTTAGTAGTAGTATAGATTAGTTAGATTCGTAGAACAGAAGAAGAGCCTGACTTTCTATTATATTAGTCAAGCGCTAGCACCCCTATAGAGTCAGGATGTCTTCTGGATAGCTGTGAAGCCTTCAATGTTGATATGGAGACTTTGCTTCCCGTTCGCTGAACAACCCACCTGTTGCAACACTGAACTATGCTTTAAAGGACGAACTCCACCGATTTTTGAGCTATTGAATTAGGGGATCCGAAAATCCATTTCTTTCTCACTCCCCTCTATCAGAAAAGGAGGCTTGACTCTGAAATGGTGGTAAGGAAAGCTGTATGTATCTAGATAGAAGTAGACCTAGAGCTCTGGGGCTTTAAGGGATAGGCCAGGTTCCCAAATGGAGGGGCTGGTCGCTCCATTTTTTTATCAAGAAAGACAGACTCACCAATAGCCAAACGCACAGTTTCCGGTCCTATTCTTACTGACTTTCTCCTCGCCCGAAGGTCACTTCACTCTCGGTAGTGTAAGCATGTCAATGGAGTTCCCAAAGAGTCTTTTTGCTTACTGGTACTCCTGTCCTACCCCTGCTGGAACTAGACCAGTGACCGAAAAAGAAGTCGCTCTTGTCTTACTCTTATCGGTATCGTAAGCCCTTCTAGTACAACCGTTCCCTCCCTCCTCAAAGGGTGAGATGACTTCAAGAATATCATCAGTACTCCTCGAATCAATCTATTCTACCGACGAAGAATCTGGGTTGTAGGCAAGCGCCGCCCCAGCAAGTGTTACGCGCTACGTCGAAAGGGAAGATCGCTCGAATCGCCCTATTCATCTCCTCTCCCGTTGGTCGAGTCACTTCGTCTCTTATCATCTTGATGAAAGCCTGCTTAGCAGCCCCTGTAGAGGCTCACTTCATGCCTTTACGAGCCTACCATCTCAGCTAGAGAAAAGTCGACAGACATCTTTGTAACCTAATAGCCCCAAAAAGGATGGTCTTTTCTGAGAAGAAAAGCCCGATTGATGGATGAATGCCAATCTCACTTTCTAATGTTATTGTCATGTTGATGCTATATTAAAGAATAGAATCTCAAAAAGTTTCTTAAAGTCCCATTCTTTATAATTGTCTTTCTCGTACTGTGTAAACGAACTTCAAGTCTGAATTGTGTACTCAAGAGGAAGCGTCACAGCCTAGGTTTGGGCCACCATCTCTCTCAATCTGTATTCATGACGATATAGGAAGCACCTATGTTAGTCTTTGGCTTTCCAGACAGAACAGACGCGTTAAGCAAGTAAGTCAGTCAGTTCAATGTCATATTAGGGGTTTGAAGCTCGGTAGCTAAGGAAGTGGGTCAAAGCAGGCTACTAAATCGACTATTTCAAGATACTTTTTTTATTTTACGTCTGCTTCGGTCTGTGCTTTGGAGTCTTCGTCCCTCTAGCCCGTAGTCTGTCTATGAGAGCGAGTTCATGTGCTTGCAGTTGTAGAACCATTCGCCTATCCTAAGGGTAAGGGCCATTGCCTTCAGTCGGTAAATAGATCGAGGGGAGGGGGAGTGAGGCTATCGTATCAGATGGGCGATCATCTTCTTATGAAGTTATGGAGGGATATCAAGCAGATCTTTATTAAGCAACGGTTCCAACTCTATCAAATACATGATCGGGGATAGGTCCGGCAATCGAAGAGACAAGCAATCATAGCAGGCACGAAGCACCAGAAAAGGCGTGGAGAACTTCTTTCGTTGAAAGTTCCATAGGGCCCAACGCCTACCATATGCGAGATCGACCTGTGAGGCAAAGGTGCGCCAAAAAAAGGTCTGGTACCAGCCAAGGTGGAGAATTCCCTCATTTACTTGCTTTCTATATTCTAAACTAATTATAGCCCGCCACCCCCCGGTAGGGCATCTCCTCTTTGACTCCTCTGATCCTGTACCTAAGGACTATGCTTGACTTTTCCATTAACTTCCTCATATCACGTCTTACTGATATCTTATAGGTAATAGAGTCTCAAAGCAGGGTCACGCTTAGTGAAAAGAATGTTTTTTGATACACCTAGGACATGGATTCTATATGAACCAATGGATCGTGACAAGTCGTTACTACTAGCAATGACTTCCTCTTTCATTACTTCATTCTTTCCATATCCCTCTCCTTTGTTCTCAGTTACTCATCAAATGGCACTCAGTTCATATCTTTAATTTTAGTTCGATCATTGACAAGGTTCAAAAAAAGGGTGGGCTATTGATAAAGAATCGATTCCAAACCACAATGCTAGCAGATGGCGGGCCTCCGCTTTTATTTTCATTCATTTTTCCCAGATTCTAAAAAAAACAAAAAAAAAAGACTCCCGGCGATCTTTGACCGAACGGGGTAGGCAGAAGTTGATCCGGTAGATCGACTAGCAGTTTCAGCTACTGCTCGTGATGATGATTTTGATTAGCGAGATGTTCACTTTGACTTGGATTATGCAATAGATTTTGCTTATTCTCCTCCCACGACGTGCCTAGCTATTACGTTCCGACTCATGCATCTGCCGGTAAAGTCAAGCACGTTCAAAGTGATGCGCGCCCCCATAGAAAGAAGCACGCCCGACCGAAGTAGCGTCCTTAGACACGTCCTTATCGCGGGAGGAGAAGAGATGAAAGATTCATAGTTTCGAAGACCTTTCCATTGATAAGGCATTAAGGTATTCTTTCTTGAGGTTTTCTCCTTTTCATGTATAGATAGATCGTTTATTCCAAAACCCACTAAACCTGGGAAGCTACGCCGTCTTACTCAACCACATAAAAACGACAGTAATGGATGCAATTTATCAAGTATTGAATAAGGTCTTTGCTGGAATATTCTTAGAGTGTTCTCACAGGTTCAGGAAAGGAAGAGGGACTCAGACATTCTTTGCGCAGAGTTCTATTACTATTAATGGGTGGCTCCACGATTTCTTATGGGCACAGGCATCCCAGGTAATTCAGTCGTATGCTTCTTCATTATCCGCATATGGACTTTTTTTCCTAGGTGCTCATTTTGTCTGGGCTTTTAGTTTAATGTTTTTATTCAGTGGACGTGGTTATTGGCAAGAACTTATTGAATCCATCGTTTGGGCTCATAATAAATTCAAAGTTTCTCCTGCTACCCAGCCGAGAGCCTTAAGCATTGTACAAGGACGTGCTGTAGGAGTAACCCATTACCTTCTGGGTGGAATTGCCACAACATGGGCGTTCTTCTTAGCAAGAATTATTGCAGTAGGATAATGGCTAGGAGGAAGGCATTATGGCATTAAGATTTCCAAGGTTTAGCCAAGGCTTAGCTCAGGACCCCACTACTCGTCGTATTTGGTTTGGTATTGCTACCGCGCATGACTTCGAGAGTCATGATGATATTACTGAGGAACGTCTTTATCAGAATATTTTTGCTTCTCACTTCGGGCAATTAGCAATAATTTTTCTGTGGACTTCCGGAAATCTCTTTCATGTAGCTTGGCAAGGAAATTTTGAGTCATGGGTACAGGACCCTTTACATGTAAGACCTATTGCTCATGCAATTTGGGATCCTCATTTTTGTCAACCGGCTGTAGAAGCTTTTACTCGAGGGGGTGCTCTTGGGCCAGTGAATATCGCCTATTCTGGTGTTTATCAGTGGTGGTATACAATCGGTTTACGAACTAATGAAGATCTTTATACTGGAGCTCTTTTTCTATTATTTATTTCTGCCATATCTTTAATAGCCGGTTGGTTACACCTACAACCGAAATGGAAACCGAGTGTTTCGTGGTTCAAAAATGCAGAATCTCATCTCAATCATCATTTATCAGGACTCTTCGGCGTAAGTTCCTTGGCTTGGACAGGGCATTTAGTCCATGTCGCTATTCCCGCATCCAGAGGGGAGTACGTTCGATGGAATAATTTCTTAGATGTATTACCACATCCCCAAGGGTTAGGCCCACTTTTTACAGGTCAGTGGAATCTTTATGCTCAAAATCCCGATTCAAGTAGTCATTTATTTGGTACCTCCCAAGGAGCAGGAACTGCCATTTTAACCCTTCTCGGGGGATTCCATCCACAAACCCAAAGTTTATGGCTGACTGATATTGAGGAGTTCTTCCTTCAGATAGAAGCTGGTAATCCAAGCTATCTTGGAGTTTTCTTTTTGAAAAAAAAAGGCAATCTTTTTGTATGTCGATTTAGCAAACCAATGCCTTAAGCCCTTGTGCTACCCCCCCATGATCAGATCAGATAGCCCTTTTGGCAACCAACCCATTTCGCTCTATCATTTCTTCTTTCTTTCCTAGCCTACTCAAAAAATAGGATAATATCCTTAGCATTCTTTTTGATGAAGAGAGTTTTGTCAATGGTCCTTCTCCTATATCCATGTTCCAACAGAAAAGTGGATAAGGTTAGATACCAAGACCTTGGAGCTTGATGTAAACCATAAATTGCTTTGATAACTTTGTAGACTCTAGTGGGGAATTTAGGATCTACAAAACCTGGAGGTTGTGAAATATATACCTCCTCAGAAATAGTACCTTAAAGACAGGCACTTTTCACATCCGTCTGATAGACTATAAAACCCATATATGATGCAAAGGCCAAAAATAACCTAATAGCTTCTATTCTTGCCACTGGTGCAAAAACCTCATCATAGTCTATCCCTTATTCCTGCCTATAGCCTTGAGCAACAAGCCTTGCCTTGTTTCTCACAACACCTCTTCCATCCTTCTTATTTCTGAAAAACCATCTAGTACCAATAACTCTTTTAACAGAGGGAAGATCCACATGAATCCAAAACTTTTGTAGTTCAAATTGCATTAATTCCTCTTGCATGGCATCTACCTAACTTTCTTCATCAAGAGCTTGAGAAATGTTCTTAGGCTCTACTTGTGGTAAGAAACATGCAAACAAACAATGCTGAGTATCCTTATGATTTGTTCTCTGTTGTTGTTTGACATAACTCACAAGTGCATTGATACAAGCTTTTTAGTATAGGTTCAATTAAATTCTCGGAATCCTCTCGAATTGATCTCAGTTTAAAGTGGAATGATTGTTCTTGGTGACAAAAAGGAGTTCGGTTTTCTATTCTATTAAAAAGTAAAGCTGGACTTAAGAATTTAAAACAAATAGTAAATGAAAAATACCCTAATCAAAGATTACACTATTCGGAAAAATAAGTGCTATGCGGAAAAAGATGTCTATGCTGAAAAATTGTCCTATTCGGAAAGATTACCTTTATGCGGAAAACTTGGCTTATGCGGAATGTAGTACTCTATTCGGAAAAACTTGCTTATTCAGAAAACATACCCTATGCGGAAAGACATGTACTATTCGGAAAAATACCCTATGCGGAAAAATGACTCTGATCGGAAAATCGGGTCTATGCGGAAAGTCAAGCTATTCGGAAATATGAACTCCTATGCGGAAAATATGTGCTATTCGGAATATCTGGGATATTCCGAATAAAGAAGAAATAAAACCTCTACTCGGAATAATTGAAATATTCCGAATAGAGACACCCCAGAATTCCTATTCGGAATCTGGGAAACTCAGAACTGTTGAAATGCGAAGAACAGGGGAATCGGTTAATCCAAAATCAGTCTTGACAAGCAAAAAGGTTTTTACTAAATTAAACACAAATCATTTGAATACCATTAGTAATAAATCCCACCAATAAAAAACACTAAATCAACAACTTTTTAGAATCAAACTAGAATCAAATAAAAACTTAAGAACTTTCACTAAAAAGATGATGAAGAACAAGATGAATATAAAGATGGAATGGATTGATTAATGGAAAAGTAACAAGAGTATTGATTCACACTTACAAGATTGAAAGAAAGAAGAAAAATCACCAAACACCCTAATGGTGTTGGTGAAGGAACGAACCAACAAGAACTGGAAAAAGAAAAAATGAACTAACTCCCTAATATTGTGAAGGAGGAATCTATTTATACTCCTAGTGGTTGGTTGGTGAGTGGGCTTTCTCCATTTCTTCTTGTCTTCTCGTCTTTTCAGAAAAGTTGACGTTTTCGGTTCTGATTCGGGATTTGTCGTCGATTAAATTCAACTCGTCTTTTAATTTCTTCGTTAAATAGACTTGAGTTTCTTCGACTTATGTAAATCTTCCGTCTTTGGTCCTTTTCTTCGATAAATCTTTGAATAGGCCCAGTGACTTCAAATCTTTTGCATCTCTTGGACAATAGACTTCGTCTTTAGTCTTTTTCCTTGATAAAACCCGTGCAATCCCATGTTTTCTTTAATATTTATCCGGTTAGCTCTGAAAACACAATAAACACAAAAACCACGCATAATTCCAAACAAATGATATTAAATACGTGTTTTGGTCGTGTTTTAGCCAGAATTAAGTGGTAAAAGGATGTGTGTTTACACACCTATCAAATCCCCTACACTTAACCATTGCCATGCCCTCATGCAATGCTTAGTGATAAAGCAAATTTACACTTTTCTCATAATTAATCAACCTTGGCCTTATTTAAATTCTATTAAACAAAAATTAAAGAAATGAAACTTTAAAGGTAACAAAGGGATAGAAAACCATTTTCACTGGAAAATAGCCACATGGAAATAACTTGCAAAGAAATCAATGACTTACATTAGGGCTTCGGTGCTGCGAAGATTTATCACCCTCAAGTTCACGTTCCCCAAACTAAGCTTAAAAACGAGATCATTGTTATTATAAGTTAGTAAATCAAACACTTACACACATGGCCTAATTAAATGCTTAAACTCCCTTATTCCTAGGTGTATCTCTTATATTTTATTTTTGTCTTAGAATGATCATGAAGATGCATTTTTGGACTTATTTCGATAGTTTATTAAGGCTGAAAGCAAAGTAGGACGATTTGATCAATAGTTAGCTAAAGGACAAAATCTCTTAAAACTGCTTCTCGGGATATCAAAAAGTTCATATCTTGGCATAACTTGGTTTACGATTTGAGACCTTTCTCGGGCCGATATTTGGCATGTACTTCATACTTCATATCTTCGAGAGACGTTTTTGAGATAATGGTCTTCTCATCATAATAGAGTTTCTTCACTTGGAGACTTTTGAGGGGTACTCCAACTTTGTTGACCACGACTTCATGATTATTTCTTCAATCTCTAATTGGGATTTTGAGATACAATGATCCGCCTCCTTTTCGGACTTGGATCTATTTATCCTCATACCTTGTTAGGGTCTTTTCGGATAGACTTCTCCATGATCTTTATGGGAGTTGATTGCTTTTCGTCGTGAGTCTTGATCCTTCATATAGACTTTAGGAATAATGCTTTTCACATCACTTTGGATCTTCAGCAATAAAATTGAATCCTCATGCCTTGTTAGGGCCTTTTCGGACTCGCCAATCTTCGCGCCCCGCTTCATAAGTTATGCCTTGGCTATGAACTCTTATCATTACCGATCAACTTTTAAACGATCTTGGGCTAGAAGCTAAGTAACTTTTCAAATCGTACGACCTTACTTATTGCAGATAAATTATTAGCAAGTGATGGGAGAATAGGCAAATAATTACACCAAGTGAGCTTGCGCAAGAATACCGACTTATAATTGACTCTATCATTTCTCGTCCTCCACAATTTAAAATCTCAACTAATGAGACTCGTGGACACTTAGCCTAATAAACCGATTAAGGTCTACATGGTTAAGGATACTAGCTAGAATAAACTTGGATAAGTCTATTCGGGTTGAGTCAAAATAAACGCAACAGGCCTAATAGATCTAAGATTTCAAAACTAGCTACACCACTTTATTAATATTTTTGACTTTATTGCGGGATATATACATATGAAAGCAACGATAAAAATTTAAAAATTACGACTAAATGGCCAAAGTTAATAAAAAATTTGAAAAATGTTGAAAAATAGGATTTTCCGGTTAAATGAAGGCATTTTCATGGAAAAGTCCGCTTAAAACTTCGATAGAAGTCCCCCCTACACTTAAGATAAACATTGTCCTCAATGTTTAAGCATGTGGGAAAAGTCTCCCCTACACTTATGACATTGTGCACGTTGGTTAACTCGAGTTAAGGAAGAGACGACTAACGTGATCAATTTCAAATGTGGGTATGAAGAAAATTGAATCACGATAGTTGAGAGATAGAACCAGATTTTGGATAACACGGGAGCACGGTTCTTCAAAGATTCCAAGAGTGCACTTATCCCTGTAATCACATCACCACACAAAACACAAACGACCAAAATAGGTCCTCCCCTACACTTAGGGGGTTAAAGGGATAGATACTCGGGCTGCCTCCCGAGGAGCGCTTGTTTTTGATAACCGAGTCACGAGCCTGACTCGACCCAAATTCAGTTTATGGGGAACGTGGTGAGGGATGGAATCACCTCCTGAGAGGTGTCCTCACCAAAGTACAACTTCACTCGTTGGCCATTCACCTTAAAATTAGGTCCATTAGGTTGAGCGAGCTCGAGAGTACCATATGGAAAAATTTGGGCAATGGTGAATGGGCCGGACCAACGAGATTTTAGCTTGCCCGAAAATATTTTCAACCGAGAGTTAAAAAGTAAGACTTTGTCTCCAACATGGAACTCTCGGTTTTTGATCTTGGAGTCGTGAATGAGCTTAGTCCTTTCCTTATAGATTAAAGAGTTTTCATAAGCCTCATTCCGAAGTTCATTCAGCTCATTGAGTTGGATCTTGCGTAGGTCACCGGCTTTGTTTATATCAAAATTAGCCCACTTCAAGGCCCAATAAGCCTTGTGCTCCAACTCAATGGGGAGGTGGCATGCTTTCCCGTACACAAGACGATAAGGCGTACAGCCGATCGGGGTCTTGTAAGCAGTACGAAAAGCCCACAAAGCATCATCAAGTTTATCAGCCCATGCGGCACGATGCTCTCCCACGGTTCTTTCCAGAATTCGCTTCAGTCCTCGGTTGGATATTTCAGCCTGGCCATTAGTTTGTGGGTGGTAGGCTGTGGAAAGACGATGAGTTACACCATACTTAGCCATGACTCTAGCAAATTGGTCATTGCAGAAATGAGTCCCACGATCACTAATAATGGCACGAGGCACACCGAATCTAGCGAAAAGAGCTTTCAAAAAGTTACAAACCACCCTTGCGTCATTAGTGGGTAAAGCTTTGGCTTCAACCCATTTGGAGACGTAGTCAACGGCTACAAGGATGTATTTGTTTCCTTTAGACGAAGGGAATGGCCCCATAAAGTCGATACCCCAAACATCAAAAATTTCACACTCTTGAATGAAATTCTGAGGCATCTCGTCTTTATGTGTGATTTTGCCTTGCTTTTGGCAAACATCACATCGTTTAACCATATCGTGAGCGTCACGGTATATGGAGGGCCAATAAAATCCGGAATCAAACACTTTTTTAGCGGTGTAGTTGGGACCAAAGTGACCACCGGTGGGTCCTTTGTGGCAAGCATTAAGGATTTCAGACGCTGCCGGTCCATCAACACATCGGCGAATAATCAGGTCGGCACATTGTTTGAATAAGTAAGGGTCGTCCCAAAAGTAAGTCTTGATGTCGGTGAAGAACTTCTTCTTTTGCTGGGACGTCAACCCTTCCTTGAGAATTCCACCCGCCAAGTAGTTTGCAAAGTCCGCAAACCACGGGGTTTCATTCGGCTTCGAGTTTATAGACATTAAGGTCTCCAAGGGAAAAGAATCATTGATTTCTTTGGTCGGATGATCCCCTTGGTATGGATCCTCAAGTCTGCTAAGATGGTCCGCGGCTAGGTTTTCAGCTCCTTTTTTATCGCGAATTTCGATTTTAAATTCCTGGAGCAGCAAAACCCAGCGAAGAAGTCTTGGTTTGGAATCTTGCTTTGTCAACAAGTACTTCAGCGCGGAATGATCGGTGTACACAATAGTGTTAGAAAGGACAAGATAGGGGCGGAATTTTTCAAAAGCATAGACAACATCTAAAAGCTCTTTTTCGGTTGTCGTATAATGCAATTGTGCCCCCGTCATTGTCTTGCTAGCGTAATGGATCGGTTGGAAGTGTTTGTTCACTCTTTGTCCAAGAACCGCTCCAATAGCAAAATCGCTAGCATCTCACATCAACTCAAAGGGAAGCTCCCAATTAGGGGTAACCAAGACGGGTGCCTTAGTTAGCTTATCCTTAAGCGAGTTGAAGGCTTCAAGACACTCTTTGGAGAAGATAAAAGGAGTATCTTTTTCCAAGAGGTGGGTCATCGGGCGAGCTATTTGAGAAAAATCTTTGATGAATCGACGATAGAAGCCCGCATGACCCAGAAAACTTCTCACACCCTTCACGGTTGAAGGTGGAGGCAACTTTGCGATAACATCGACTTTAGCACGGTCTACTTCAAGACCGGTTTTCGAGATCTTATGTCCAAGCACGATGCCTTCTTTTACCATAAAATGGCATTTTTCCCAATTCAGAACAAGGCGAGTGTCTTCGCACCGCTTTAGCATATGTTCTAAATTGGCAAGGCAAGCAGAGAAGGAATCCCCAAAGACCGAGAAATCATCCATGAAGACTTCCATGGTTTGTTCAACCATGTCATGGAAGATAGCTAACATACACCTTTGGAAAGTCCCGGGCGCATTACATAAGCCAAAAGGCATTCTTTTGTAAGCAAAAGTGCCATAGGGACAAGTGAATGTAGTCTTCTCTTGATCTTGGGGATCGATGGGTATTTGAAAATAACCCGAGAAACCATCAAGAAAGCAGTAATATTCATTTCCTGCTAAGCGTTCAAGCATTTGGTCCATAAAAGGTAGAGGGAAATGATCCTTTCTCGTGGCATCATTGAGTTTGCGGTAGTCTATACAAACTCTCCACCTAGTAACGAGACGAGTGGGAATCAACTCGTTGTGTTCATTGGGAACAACGGTTATTCCGCCCTTCTTGGGCACACAATGGATTGGACTAACCCATGGTGAATCCGAAATAGGGTAAATCATACCCGCATCAAGAAGTTTGAGAACTTCTGTTTTGATGACTTCATGGATTTTTGGATTCACCCTTCGTTGGCTTTGAATTGTGGGCTTAAATTCGTCCTCCATGAGAATTTTGTGTGTGCAGAAGTGAGGATCAATTCCACGAATGTCAGAAATCTTCCAAGCGATAGCCTTCTTATGATCCTTCAACACAGCGACAAGTCGAGCTTTCTCTTCATCCTTTAAATCCTTAGCAATGATGACTGGCGACTTCTTCTCTTCTTCGAGGAATACATACTCAAGATGGGGCGGCAACTCCTTAAGTTCCAAATCCGGAGGATTGTCGACGGGAGGCGTATTCGAAGTCGGAGTCTCGATAGCAATAACAGTGGGAGATGGAGGGGAAGGATTGTCTTCTCTGAGGAGGTTTGCAATGAAACTAAGATCGTCATCCCAATTGGCAGTAGAATCGTCATTATCTTGCTTCACATCTTCCAAGGTGGCTTCCAAATCTTTCCAAAGGAAATCACTTTCTCCAAAGAGAGATAGTGATGAGTCGATAGAGGAAACGGTCTCAACATTGGGAAGAGAGGTAGGAATGTTTTTACAAGCATCCTTGAAGTGTTCTTCACAAGCCTCATCAAGAACGTCAATACAGTTAACGCTCTCATATGAATAAGGCTGTTTAGACAACTTTCCCATGTTGAAGACTACTTTATCGTCACCCACTCTCATGATAAGCTCACCGGCTTCAACATCAATGAGAGTGCGACCGGTCCTCAAGAATGGACGACCAACAATGAGTGGCACACGGGGATCCATCTCGTAGTCGACGACAACAAAATCAGCAGGGAAGGTGAATTTGTCGACTCCTACAATGACGTCTTCGGCTATCCCCACTGGATAAGCAACCGTACGGTTAGCTAATTCCAAAGTCATTTTGGTGGGGATTAGCTCTGGGAGAGATAATTGCTTCCAAACACTTAGAGGCATGAGATTAATACTGGCACCTAGATCGGCTAGGGCCATGCAATTCTCTACTCCCGGGAAATTGCAAGGGATAAGAAAACGACCCGGATCACCAAGCTTGGTTGGAAATTTCCTTAAGAGCACTGCAGAGCAGTTCTCATTAACTTGGGTGTTGGCAATATCGAGGAGCTTTTCCTTGTCGCTCAGAAGATCTTTAAACATTTTTGCATACTTGGGCATGTGAGCGAGAGCCTCAGCGAAGGAGATATTGAAATTTAGTTTTTTGAACATTTTAAGGAAATTCGAAACCTGAATATCATCCTTGCTCTTTTGCTTCTCTTTCCTCAACCTTGAAGGATAAGGTATATTTGAAGAAGAGGAAGGCTTTAGAGGAATAGGATCACTCACAACCACGGGTGGAGGAGGGGTAGAAGGAAGAGGTGGAGAAATTGGGGAAGGAGAAGGATGAGGAATAGGGGCAAGCGACTCGTTCTCCTTAGTCACAATCACCGGTGGAGGTAGAGGAAGCTCGGATTCCTTGGTACCTTTATCACTTCGAGTGGTGATTGCTTTCATCTCCCCTCTTGGGTTCGCAACGGTGTTACTCGGAAGAGTACCCGAAGAAGAGGGTTGACTACTTTGGAAAAAACTAGCCATCATGTTCCTTAAATCATTAGTTTGGCTATCCAACGTATTTCTCATATCTGCTCTCGAATCATTTCCTTGCTTGACCAAGTCGGCTTTCAGGTTGAGCACCTCTCTCTGAAGATTTCCCACTATCGCATCGTTAGTCCTCATATAAGTTTCCACTTCTTGGTGAAGAGCGGTGGGTTGGTTGGGAGGAGCATTGTATGCAGGTGGTTGGTAAGCAGGTTGTTGGTAGACTTGGTTGTTACGTTGAGGCGGTTGTTGCTGCTTGTGAGGTGGGATGTATGGTTGTCGAGGTTGTTGTTGTTGATTTGGGCGATTAAGGTTTTGTTGTTGGTTTGGGTTGGTAGGAGGGAAACCAGGTGGTGAAAGATAGTTGTTGCTGCGGTAGCTAAGCAAGTTACGGTCACCTTGAGGTCTAGCTTGATAAGCAGGTTGTTGATAGGTGCCATATGTCGCATTCACATTCTCAGCAGGGTAGTCTTGGGTGGCGGTACAAGTTGTGTAAGAGTGAGGACCACCGCATATCTCACAAGATTGGCTGACAGCATTCACTTGAGCGTTTTTGGCGTTGTTGCTGTTGTTGTTGCTGACGGTGTGGGTGACAAGCGATTCAAGAAGCGTAGTGATTTTGTCTAATCGCTTGTCACTGTCATTATTGCTAGAACTAGCAACATTGGTCCGAATACTCTTGGTTTGCACACGAGATTTTTTCTCAATGATGTCCCAAGCAGCATTGGAAGTCTTAGCCAATAAATTACCCCCTGAGGCACTGTTCAGTGAATCTTGGTCACTCATGCTTAAACCATTGTAAAAAGTGTTGATTTGATGTACTTTGGTAAAACCATGTTGTGGGCATTTTCTTAAAAGATCTTTAAAACGATCTCAAGATTCACTGAACGACTCATCGTACTTTTGTTCAAAGTTTATAATCTCATTCCGCAATGCGGTAGTACGAGAGGGTGGAAAAAAGTAGTTGATAAACTTTGTTTCCAAATCCGTCCACGAGAGAATACTCTGTGGCGGTTCTTTAGCAAGCCAATGCCGGGCTTGTCCCTCTAAAGAAAAGGGAAAAAGTTGTAACCTTATAACTTCTTGTGGAACCCCATTGAACTTGACCGTGTTGGTGAGTTGAAGAAATCTCTTGATGTGGTCGTGTGGATCATCAATGGTTCGTCCCAAGAATGGCTGAGCGGAGACCATCTGGATAAAGCCTGACTTGAGCTCGAAATTGTTGGCGGCAATTGGAGGTATGACAATTGGGTCCGTGTTGCCATCTACATGAGCTTGCAGCAATTCAATCATCGGGCGATTATCCGGAAGGGGCTCATTATTGTTGTTATTGTTCATGTTGTTGAAAGGTGGGTTGTTGTTGTTATTATTGTTGTTCGGAGGTGGTATGTTATTGTTGTTTTGTACGCCAGCCATGTCTAAGTTATCGAGAGGCTCGGGCTCTTGATAAGACGTGGATCGAGTGCGCATACACCTGCAAAAGAACGAACAAAGACAAACAAGGCAAAAATATTTTTGGTTTTTATGTTTTTTACTTTTTAGGATTTTTTTGAAAATTTTATATTTTTTAGTATTTTTGAAATTTTTTTTATGAAAAAGTAACGTTCACAGGGAACGGATCCCAAAATCCAAGTTCTCACAAAAAACTTTTGATCTTAACGAGAAGAGCCGGCAGCGGCGCCATTTGATACAAGCTTTTTAGTATAGGTTCAATTAAATTCTCGGAATCCTCTCGAATTGATCTCAGTTTAAAGTGGAATGATTGTTCTTGGTGACAAAAAGGAGTTCGGTTTTCTATTCTATTAAAAAGTAAAGCTGGACTTAAGAATTTAAAACAAATAGTAAATGAAAAATACCCTAATCAAAGATTACACTATTCGGAAAAATAAGTGCTATGCGGAAAAAGATGTCTATCCTGAAAAATTGTCCTATTCGGAAAGATTACCTTTATGCGGAAAACTTGGCTTATGCGGAATGTAGTACTCTATTCGGAAAAACTTGCTTATTCGGAAAACATACCCTATGTGGAAAGACATGTACTATTCGGAAAAATACCCTATGCGGAAAAATGACTCTGATCGGAAAATCGGGTCTATGCGGAAAGTCAAGCTATTCAGAAAGATGAACTCCTATGCGGAAAATATGTGCTATTCGGAATATCTGGGATATTCCGAATAAAGAAGAAATAAAACCTCTACTCGGAATAATTGAAATATTCTGAATAGAGACACCCCATAATTCCTATTCGGAATCTGGGAAACTCAGAACTGTTGAAATGCGAAGAACAGGGGAATCGGTTAATCCAAAATCAGTCTTGACAAGCAAAAAGGTTTTTACCAAATTAAACACAAATCATTTGAATACCATTAGTAATAAATCCCACCAATAAAAAACACTAAATCAACAACTTTTTAGAATCAAACTAGAATCAAATAAAAACTTAAGAACTTTCACTAAAAAGATGATGAAGAACAAGATGAATAGAAAGATGGAATGGATTGATTAATGGAAAAGTAACAAGAGTATTGATTCACACTTACAAGATTGAAAGAAAGAAGAAAAATCACCAAACACCCTAATGGTGTTGGTGAAGGAACGAACCAACAAGAACTGGAAAAAGAAAAAATGAACTAACTCCCTAATTGTGTGAAGGAGGAATCTATTTATACTCCTAGTGGTTGGTTGGTGAGTGGGATTTCTCCCTTTCTTCTTGTCTTCTCGTCTTTTCAGAAAAGTTGACGTTTTCGGTTCTGATTCGGGATTTGTCGTCGATTAAATTCAACTCGTCTTTTAATTTCTTCGTTAAATAGACTTGAGTTTCTTCGACTTATGTAAATCTTCCGTCTTTGGTCCTTTTCTTCGATAAATCTTTGAATAGGCCCAGTGACTTCAAATCTTTTGCATCTCTTGGACAATAGACTTCGTCTTTAGTCTTTTTCCTTGATAAAACCCGTGCAATCCCATGTTTTCTTTAATATTTATCCGGTTAGCTCTGAAAACACAATAAACACAAAAACCACGCATAATTCCAAACAAATGATATTAAATACGTGTTTTGGTCGTGTTTTAGCCAGAATTAAGTGGTAAAAGGATGGGTGTTTACACACCTATCATGCATGAGTTTTAATATTGGCTTGAAGTTGTCATCTGGTTTGCACAGCAGACTTAGGGTCTCCAATAATTTGAGTTGTAGGATGATTGTTGTTGACTTTATGAGTGGGAATAGAACTGACTGGAATTTCAGTTTCCAAGTTATTGAAATCAGTTACTGCACCCTTCTCATCATAGGAAGCTTTGGAGAATATTCCTTCATTTAGACTAGTATAAGCATCTTCACAGTCCATAGCTTGTAGAATATCTTCTAATGAGTCAACAGACTTTGCATAATTTGGCTTAGCAGTACTTGTAGATGAGGTACCGCTAGGTTTAATATGTACTGCTGAGTGTTGTGATTCTAAAGATTCTTATCTTGAATGCTTATTAGTAGTTGTAGCATTCCTCTCTTGATCTTGAAGCCTCTTAAGCTCTTGTGAGGCTGGATCATCAGTGGATGGTATTGTTTGCTTTTGTTGGGGACTAGCAACCATAGGAGAAACAGTAGGCATACTAGGTACATAAATGTGAACATCATCATCCTGAGAATCAGATGAAGAAGGTCTTACTTGAGTACCTAACTTTGTTGTACCAATCTCCTCACCTGCATTGTTAGTTTGAAAATCTTTTTGCACATAATAGTAATCCATGGAGTTAGTTAGATAGTCCAAATCAAACATCCAAGCATAACCTATTCCTGGGACATTGGGCTTATTTTCTAAGAAATTAACATGGGCATTTTCTTCAACTTTTATAGATGCCAAGTTATAAACCCTATATTCTTTTCTTTGCAATGAATATCCTACTAAATATCCTGAATCAGATTTTCCATCAAACCTCCCCAAGTGATCAAGATTATATAAAATAGACACATGACATCCAAAAGGTCTCAAATGACTTATGGTTGGCTTAACACCAGTCAAAAGTTCATAAGTTGTCTTGTTTTGAGGCTTGGTCACTAAGACTCTATTTAACACACAACATGCAGTACTGATTGCTTCTGCCCAAAAGGTATTTGGCAAAAGAGAATCAGCTATCATAGTCCTAGCAGCCTCAATTAGTGTCCTATTTTTTCTTTCAGCTACTCCATTTTGTTGTGGAGTCCTAGGATTGCTAAATTGTCTCTTGATACCTTTAGACCTACAGAATTCATCAAATTCAGCATTCTTGAATTCTGTCCCATTATCTGTCCTAATGATTAAGACTTATTTAGTGAACTGATTTTCAATTAAAGTGATAAAATCCTTTAGTAATTCATTGGTTTCATTCTTAAGTGCTAATAAGTGTGAAAACACTTATCCTTTTACCACTTATTTCCAATAATAACAAGACCAAAACATGTATTTTATGTCGTAAAAGTCGAAATTATGCGTGGTTTGTGTTTTTATTGTGTTTTAGGACCAAAAGATGAAAAAGGAAGAAAACACGGGCTTTCACGGGCTTTTATCGAAGAAAACGAGAAAAGACGAAGTCAAGAGATCAAGAGTACTTAAAGAACGGATGTCCAAGACATATTCTGAAGATTTATCGAAGAAAAAGTCTAAAGATGGAAGTTTAATGAAGTCGAAGAACTCAAGTCTAAATTAAAGAAGAAAAATTATTAAGACAAGTTCAAATCCCGAGACGACGTCGAGAAAAAACAAAGAGTTAAATCGAGTCGAGAAGTAAAGAAAGAAGGAAGCACACCACACATGCACTTCCCATTTTCCCTATAAATACCCTCCTAATCACATTAGGAGGGGAGTTAGCTAGTTTAATTTTTTCATTTTTCCTTTCTAGTTTTTAGAGAGAGAAAGTTCCAACTTTCTCTCACTAAGTTTTCATCTTTTCTTTCTTTTAATCTTTCAAGTTTAAGCTTTTTTTTGTATTTGGATTTCATTAATCAAGTTCAAGTTTAAGCTTTTAATCTTTAATCTCTTTCTACCTTTCATTATTTTAGTTAATTTTGATCCGAAATTTTGAAGATGCGTGTTTGATCTTGATGTTTTAAGGATTAAAAAGTTCGTATTTTTATCATACTTAAGCTTTCATACGGTTAAGCTTTAAGATCCTTGTGCTTATTGGCTTATTTGTATTTTTAGCTTATTTACTTTTTAAAAGATTTCTTAAAAAGTTTCATTTTTTATGGTTTGATTTAAAAGATTGCTTATTTAAAGTTTAAAAAGTTCTTAATTTATGCTTACTAGTTCGGCTTATCATTAATTCGATCAAGTTTTGGTTTGAGCTTATTCCTAATAGCTTAAAACTTAGCTTATTTTCGAATTCGTACCATTGGAAAGGGTAAACCCCTTTCTGATTTGACTTTCCGATTTGATCACTAGTATTCCGATCTACAAGATCGGAAAAGGGTTTTGCTTTCCGATTTCTGCACCATCATTCCGATCACCCTGATAGGATTAGGGTTTAACATTCCGATTGTGGGGATATAACATTCCGATTGTGGATGGTTTGTGAGACGTTCCGATTGGACTTATTTTTCAGTTATTCCGATAGCTCCAAATTTCCATTATTCCGATCTGGATTCCTTTTTATGCTATTCCGATTGCTCCATCATTCCGACGAGGGTATTCTTTGGTATTCCGATTGGGACTGTTTCACAATATTCCGATTTAGCATTCCGATTGACACATTCCGACGGGATTCCGACCAGGGATTCCGACGTGGTTGATTTCTTGTTTTTCCAAAGTTTTCAAGTTTTAGATTCATTAAGTGTTCAAGTGTTTTTCTAATCTTGTTTTTAAGTTTTCAATCATTTATTTTTAACTCGTTATTTTAGTTTAATCTTTAAAGCTCTTATTTTACTCAATGACACTTTCATTTTACCATTAGTTTAAAATAGATAAACAATCCAAAATTATCTTCCACCAAGAACAATTGAGTCGCACTTTCTACCAATAATCAATTCGAAAAGATCGGAAACAACGAACTTTCATACGAGCTTAAAAGCCTTGTATTAAATGGCGCCGCTGCCGGCTCTTTTCGTTAAGATTAAAAGTTTTAAGTGAGAGACGCGTTGGATTTTGGGATCCGTTCATCTTTGAACGTTATTTTCCTTGCTTTAAAATTTTCAAAAATCCTAAAAAATATAAAATTTTCAAAAATACAAAAAAAAAAACTTAAAAAAACATAAAAAACCAAAAATATTTCTTGCTTTGTTAGTTCTTTTGCAGGTGTATGCGCACTCGATCAACGTCTTATCAAGAGCCCGAGACTCTCGATAACTTAGACATGGCCGGTGTACACAACAATAATAATAATCCACCTCAAAACAACATGAATAATAACAACAATGAACCTCTACCGGACAATCGTCCTATGATCGAACTTTTGCAAGCACATGTAGAGGGCAATCACGATGCTATTGTCATACCCGCGATTGGAGCCAACAACTTTGAGCTCAAATCTGTCTTTATTCAAATGGTCTCTGCTCAACCAATCTTGGGACGTACCATTGATGATCCTCATGACCACATCAAAAGGTTCCTTCAACTCACGAATACGGTCAAATTCAATGGGGTTTCACAAGAGGTAATTCGCTTGCAACTTTTTCCTTTCTCCTTAGAGGGACAAGCCCGGCATTGGCTTGATAAGGAACCGCCACAAAGTATTCTTACGTGGACGGACTTAGAGACCAAATTCATAAACTACTTTTTCCCACCCTCTCGTACTACCGCTTTGCGGAATGAAATCATTACTTTTGAACAAAAGTACGATGAGACTTTTAGTGAATCTTGGGATCGTTTTAAAGAACTTTTAAGAAAGTGCCCACAACATGGTTTTACCAAAGTGCACCAAATTAATACTTTTTATAATGGTTTAAGCATGAATGACCAAGATTCGCTAAATAGTGCCTCGGGGGGTAATCTTTTGGTTAAGTCTTCTAATGCCGCTTGAGATATTATTGAGAACAAGTCTAGAGTACAAACCAAGAGTGTTCGGACCAATGTGGCTAGTGCTAGCACTAATGAGAGCGACAAGAGACTTGATAAGCTTACTTCGCTTGTTGAATCACTTGCTCTCCAAGCCGCCAATAACACCAAAGCTATCACTGCCCAAGCCAATGCTATGACTCAATCATGTGATATATGCGGGGGATCTCACTCATACACCGATTGTCCTTCGACTCATGATAATCCGGAAAATGTGTATGCCGCCAACGGTACCTATTCTACGGGAGGCTATCAAGCACGTCCTCAAGGTGACCGCAACTTGCTCAACTATCACTCAAACAATTTTCTTTCACCTTCCGGTTTTCCCCCACAAAACCCGAACAACCTCAATCGCAACAATCAAAACCAATCACGTGCTCCAACTCCATATCAAAACCAAAAAACCCATATCTACCTCAAAGAAACAACCAAGTTTACCAACAACCTGCTTATCAACCACCCGCCTACCATGCTCCTCCTCCCAACCAACCCACCGCATTATACCAAGATGTTGAAACCTACATGAGGACTAATGATGTGATCGTGCAAAATCTTCAGCGGGAAATGGCCAACATGAAAGCAGATATGGTGAAGCAAGGGAATGATCTTCGAGCTGATATGCGAAACATTTTGGCAAGTCAAACGAATGACTTGAGGAATATGATGGCTAGTTTCTTCCCTAGTAATCAAGCCTCTGGATCGGGTTCTCTTCCGAGTAACACCGTTGCTAATCCAAGAGGGGAGATGAAAGCAATCACCACTCGCAGTGGAAAAGGTTTAAAGGAATCCGAGCTTCCTACACCTACACCGGTGATTGTGACAAAGGAAAACGAGTCTCCTTCTTCTATTCCTCCAACTTCTACTTCTCCAATTCCACCACCTTCTACTTCTACCCCTCCACCACCCAAGGATGTGAGTGCGAATTCTATACCAAAGCCTTCATCTCAACCCAATATACCTAATCCTTCGAGGTTGCAGAAAGAGAAATTGAAGAACAAGGATGATATTCAAGTTTCGAACTTTCTTAAAATGTTCAAACAATTGAATTTCAATATCTCCTTTGCTGAGGATCTCGCTCACATGCCGAAATACGCTAAAATGTTTAAAGATCTTCTCAGTGATAAGGAGAAACTTCTCGATATTTCTAAGACCCAACTTAATGAGAATTGCTCCGCAGTGCTCTTAAAGAAATTACCAACCAAACTTGGTGATCCGGGTCGTTTCTTAATTCCTTGCAAATTCCCGGGAGTAGAGAATTGCATGGCCCTAGCCGATCTAGGTGCTAGTATTAACTTAATGCCATTAAGTGTTTGGAAGCAATTATCTCTCCCCGAGCTAGTCCCCACACGAATGACTTTGGAATTAGCCAACCGTACGGTTGCTTATCCAGTGGGGATAGCCGAAGACGTCTTCGTTGGTGTCGACAAATTCACCTTCCCGACAGATTTTTTTCGTTGACTACGAGATGGATCCCCGTGTTCCATTAATCGTTGGACTTCCATTCTTGAGGACCGGTCGCACTCTCATCGATGTAGCCGCGGGCGAATTAATCATGAGAGTTGGTGACGATAAAATCGTCTTCAACATGGGTAAACTTTCTAAGCAGCCTTCGGAAAACGAGAGTGTTAATTTCATTGACGTTCTTGATGAGGACTGTGAAGAACATTTCAAAGATGCTTGTAAAAGTGGTTCTTCTTCTCTACCCACTGTTGATACCGTTGCCTCTGTTGCTCCATCACTCACTCCATTTGGAGAAAGTGATTTCCTTTTGACTAAATTTGAAGCAAGTTTAGGGGATGTGGATTTAAAATATGACGATTCTCCCACCGATTGGGATGAAGACATTCGTACCATTGAGAAACTTCTCAATGAGGACCATACTTCTCCACCATCTCCTAAGGATATCTTTATCGATAAACTGAATTTGACTACGCCTTCTGTAGAAAATCCTCCGGAATTAGAGCTTAAGGACCTACCGTCTCATCTCTAGTACGTTTTCCTTGAAGACAACAAGAAGTTACCAGTCATCATCGCAAAGGACCTGAAAGAAGAAGAAAAATCCCGACTTATCGCCGTGTTGAAGAATCATAAGAAAGCGATTGTGTGAAAGATCTCCGATATTCGTGGAATTGAACCTCACTTTTGCACAGATAAAATTCTCATGGAGGACGACTTTAAACCCACTATTCAAAGCCAACGAAGGGTGAATCCTAAGATCCATGACGTTATCAAAAAAGAGGTTATCAAACTTCTTGATCCGGCCATGATCTATCCTATCTCGGATTCACCGTGGGTTAGTCCCGTCCATTGTGTGCCTAAGAAAGGAGGAATCACCGTTGTTCCCAATGAAAACAACGAGTTGATTCCTACTCGTCTCGTTATAGGGTGGAGAGTTTGTATATACTATCGCAAACTTAATGATGCTTCGAGAAAGGATCATTTTCCCTTTCGTTTCATGGACCAAATGCTTGAACGTCTAGCGGGTAATGACTATTACTGCTTTTTGGACAGTTTCTCTGAGTATTTTCAAATTCCCATCGATCCCAAAGACCAAGAGAAAACCACATTCACTTGTCCTTATGGAACATTTGCCTACAAAAGAATGCCTTTCGGCTTATGCAATGCTCCTAGGACTTTCCAAAGGTGTATGATGGCTATCTTCTATGACATGGTTGAAGAAACTATGGAAGTCTTCATGGATGATTTCTCGGTTTATGGTGATTCTTTCTCTGCTTGCCTTTTCAATTTAGAACGTATGCTTAAGCGGTGTGAAGACACTCGCCTTGTTCTAAATTGGGAAAAATGCCATTTCATGGTAAAAGAGGGCATCGTGCTAGGACACAAAATCTCCAAAGCCGGTCTTGAAGTGGACCGTGCTAAAGTGGATGTCATAGCCAAATTACCTCCACCTTCAACCATGAAGGGTGTGAGAAGTTTCCTTGGTCATGCGGGTTTCTATCGTCGATTCATCCAAGATTTTTCTAAAATCGCTCGCCCGATGACCCACCTCTTGGAAAAAGATACTCCTTTCATCTTTTCCAAAGAGTGTCTTGAATCCTTCAATCTTCATAAGGATAAGCTAACTAAGGCACCGGTCTTGGTTACCCCTAATTGGGAGCTACCTTTTGAGTTGATGTGTGATGCTAGTGACTTTGCTATTGGAGCGGTTTTGGGTCAAAGAATGAACAAACACTTCCAACCAATCCATTATTCTAGAAAGACAATGACGGGGGCTCAATTGCATTATACCACTACCGAAAAAGAGCTTTTAGCTGTAGTGTATGCTTTTGAAAAGTTCCGCCCCTATCTTGTCCTTTCTACCACCATCGTGTATACCGATCATTCCACGTTGAAGTACTTGATGACTAAGCAAGATTCTAAGCCAAGACTTCTTCGTTAGGTTTTGCTCCTTCAAGAATTCAACATTGAAATTCGTGACAAAAAGGGAGCTGAAAACCTAGCCGTTGATCATCTCAGTAGACTTGAGGATCCTTATCAAGGGGATCATCCGAACAAAGAGATCAATGACTCTTTTCCCCTTGAGGCCTTAATGTCTATCAATCCAAATCTCGATGACACCCCGTGGTTTGCGGACATTGCAAACTACTTAGCGGGTGGAATTCTCAAGAAAGGGTTCACGTCCCAACAAAAGAAATATTTCTTTAAAGATATTGAACATTATTTCTGGGACGACCCTTACCTCTTCAAAAAATGTGCTGATCTGATTATTCGTCGATGTGTTGATGGGCCGACAGCGGTACAAATCCTTGATGCTTGCCATAAAGGACCCACCGGTGGTCACTTTGGTCCCAATTACACCGCGAAGAAAGTATTCGACTCTGGATTTTATTGGCCCACCGTATATCGTGACGCTTACGACATGGTTAAACATTGTGATGCTTGCCAAAGACAAGGCAAGATCACACATAAAGATGAGATGCCTCAAAATTTCATCCAAGAGTGTGAAATCTTTGACGTATGGGGCATCAACTTTATGGGGCCATTTCCATCATCTAAAGGGAACAAGTACATCCTCGTAGCCGTTGACTACGTTTCTAAATGGGTTGAAGCTAAGGCTCTCCCTACGAACGATGCGAGGGTGGTTGTGAACTTTTTGGAGCAGCTGTTTGCTCGATTCGGTGTTCCTCGTGCTATTATCAGTGACCGCGGGACTCATTTTTGCAATGATCAATTTGCAAGAGTCATGGCTAAGTATGGTGTCAATCACCGTCTTTCCACCGCCTATCATCCCCAAACCAATGGTCAAGCCGAGATATCCAACCGTGGATTGAAGCGAATTTTGGAGTGTACTGTGGGAGAGCATCGTGCCTCGTGGGCTGATAAGTTAGATGATGCTTTGTGGGCTTTCTGTACCGCCTATAAGACGCCGATCGGTTGTACACCTTATCGTCTTGTGTACGGGAAAGCATGCCACCTCCCTATCGAGCTGGAACATAAGGCATACTGGGCCTTGAAGTGGGCTAACTTCGACATCAACAAAGCCGGTGATCTTCGCAAGATTCAACTCAACGAGCTTAATGAATTAAGGAATGAAGCTTACGAGAACTTATTGATCTACAAAGAGAAGACCAAGATCATCCATGATGCAAGGATTAAGAACCGAGAGTTCCACGTTGGTGATAAAGTCTTACTTTTTAACTCTCGGTTGAAGATCTTCTCGGGCAAGTTGAAGAGCCGTTGGTCTGGTCCATTCACCGTCGCCAAAGTTTTCTCATATGGCACCATTGAGCTTTCTCAGCCAAATGGACCCGATTTTAAGGTGAATGGCCAACGTTTGAAGCTGTACTTTGGTGAGGACATCTCTCATGAGATGATTCCATCCCTCACCACGTTTCCCATGAACTAGTTTTGGGTCGAGTCAGGCTCGTGACTTGGTGAACAAAAACAAGCGCTTCTCGGGAGGCAACCCGTGATCTATCCTTTACCGTTTTCATAATAAGTGTTAGGGGGAGCCCCGTATGTGTTTGTTGTCTTGTTTCTTATTCTCTACAGGGATTCAAGCTTCAAAGAGCACCTCGATGACTTTTGACGAACCGTGATCCCGTGTACCCGTCTTCCCGGTTCTATCCTAAACTCTCGTGATTCAATATTTCATATATTATATGTTCACATTGAAATCACTATAGTTGTCCTTTCCTTAGCAAGATTTAAACAAAGTGCACAATGTCATAAGTGTAGGGGAGTTTACTCCCACATGCTTAAACATTGAGGACAATGTTTATATCAAGTGTATGGGGGACTTCTATCGAAGTAAGTGGTCTTTTTCATGAATTTGCCCTCATTTCAACTGGAAAATTTGATTTTTCGACATTTTTCAAAATTTTTAATCTATTTTGGCCTAGTTGTATAGTTGTATTTTCCTTTGTTATGATTATTTTCTTTCCTTGCTAGAATAAATTTTTAATAAAGTGGTTTTAAAATTTTTCAAAGTCATGAATATTTTGACTCAACCTGAGTTTACTTATCTAAGTTCACTCTAGCTAGTATCCTTAACGTGTTTAAGTCAAGTTTTGCTAGGCTTTTATATAGGTAACTTTAAAACGCGAAAGTCTTAACTCACGGGTTAAGAACAAGAACTTTTTGCAAGTTCCTATAATTGATCCTAGAGAGTTGTTTATCAAGGGAACTTTAAAATGCGAATTCTAAACTTGAAAAAGTCTAAGAATTTGCAAGATCCTATAGATGACTCAAAAACCCAAAACTTTGATTTAATTGGCTAAGCATCCACGAGTCTCATTCCTTGAGATTTTAAATTGTGGAGGACGAGAGATGATAGAGTCGATTATAAGTTTGGTATTCTTTCGTGAATTTATGTGAGTTAATTATGAGCCTATTCTCCCATCGCTTGTTAATAAATTTATCTGCAATAAATAAGGTTGTACGATTTGAAAAGTTACTTAGCTTCTAGCCCAAGATCGTTTAAAAGTTGGTCGGTATTAATTAGAGTTCATAGCCAAGGCATAAATTATTGAAGCGGGATGCGAAGATTGGCGAGTCCGAAAAGGCCCTAACAAGGCATGAGGGCTACATTTTGTTGCTAAAGATCCAAAAGTGATGTGAAGAATCATTTATCGAAAATCAATATGAAGGATCGAGACACACGATGAAAAGCAAATACTCCCCTAAAGATCATGGAGAAGTCTATCCGAAAAGACCCTAGCAAGGTATGAGGATAAATAGATCCAAGTCCTAAAAGGAGGCGGATCGTTGTATATCAAAGTCCAAAATAAAGATTGGAGAAAAATGAAGAAGTCGTGGTCCAAATATGAAGAATCTCTCAAAACTTCAAGTGAAGAAATTCCTATTATGAAGAGAAGACCATAATTTCAAGAACGTCTCTCAAGATTTGAAGTATGAAGTCGCTGCCAAATATCGGTCCGAGAAAGGTCTCAAATCGTGAAGCGAGTTATGCCAAGATATGAACTTTATGAGGTCCCGAGAAGCAGTTTTAAAAGATTTTGTCCTTTAGCTAACTATGGATTAAATCGTTCACTTTATTTTCGGCGTAAATAACTATCGAAATAAATCAAACAATGCATCCTCGTGATCATTCAAAACAACAATAAAATATAAGAGATACACCTAGGAATAAGGGAGTCTAAGTGAATAATTGGCCCACATGAATTCGTGTTAGTTTGCTAACTTATAATAACAATGATCTCGTTTTTAAGCTTGGTATGGGGAACGTGAAACTTGAGGATGATAAACGTTCATGGCAGCCAAAACCCAATGTAAGTCTTTGATTTCTTTACTTGTTTTTATCTTTTTATTTAGTATTTAATAAAGGCCAAGGTGGGTTATTTATGATAGAAAATGTAAACCGTGCTTTAAAATTTTTGAATTGCATGAGGGCATTGCAATGGTCAAGTGTAGGGGATTTAATAAGTGTGAAAACACTTATCCTTTTACCACTTATTTCCAATAATAACAAGACCAAAACATGTATTTTATGTCGTAAAAGTCGGAATTATGCGTGGTTTGTGTTTTTATTGTGTTTTAGG
The DNA here is from genome assembly GCA_025667525.1 of Glebionis coronaria. Classification (NCBI taxonomy): domain Eukaryota; kingdom Viridiplantae; phylum Streptophyta; class Magnoliopsida; order Asterales; family Asteraceae; genus Glebionis; species Glebionis coronaria. The sequence goes on from CM046874.1 coordinate 496,690,719, forward strand.
ACCAAAAGATGAAAAAGGAAGAAAACACGGGCTTTCACGGGCTTTTATCGAAGAAAACGAGAAAAGACGAAGTCAAGAGATCAAGAGTACTTAAAGAACGGATGTCCAAGACCTATTCTGTAGATTTATCGAAGAAAAAGTCTAAAGACGGAAGTTTAATGAAGTCGAAGAACTCAAGTCTAAATTAAAGAAGAAAAATTATTAAGACAAGTTCAAATCCCGAGACGACGTCAAGAAAAGACAACGAATTAAATCGAGTCGAGAAGTAAAGAAACAAGGAAGCACACCACACATGCACTTCCCATTTTCCCTATAAATACCCTCTTAATCACATTAGGATGGGAGTTAGCTAGTTTCATTTTTTCATTTTTCCTTTCTAGTTTTTAGAGAGAGAAAGTTCCAACTTTCTCTCACTAAGTTTTCATCTTTTCTTTCTTTTAATCTTTCAAGTTTAAGCTTTTTTTTGTATTTGGATTTCATTAATCAAGTTCAAGTTTAAGCTTTTAATCTTTAATCTCTTTCTACCTTTCTTTATTTTAGTTAATTTTGATCCGAAATGTTGATGATCCGTGTTTGATCTTGATGTTTTAAGGATTAAAAATTTCGTATTTTTACCATACTTAAGCTTTCATACGGTTAAGCTTTAAGATCCTTGTGCTTATTGGCTTATTTGTATTTTTAGCTTATTTACTTTTTAAAAGATTTCTTAAAAAGTTTCATTTTTTATGGTTTGATTTAAAAGATTGCTTATTTAAACTTTAAAAAGTTCTTAATTTGTGCTTACTAGTTCGACTTATCATTAATTCGATCAAGTTTTGGTTTGAGCTTATTCCTAATAGCTTAAAACTTAGCTTGTTTTCGAATTCGTAACATCAGAAAGGGTAAACCCCTTTCCGATTTGACTTTCCGATTTGATCACTAGTATTCTGATCTACAAGATCGGAAAAGGGTTTTGCTTTCCGATTTCTGCACCATCATTCCGATCACCCTGATCGGATTAGGGTTTAACATTCCGATTGTGGGGATATAACATTCCGATTGTGGATGATTTGTGAGACATTCCGATTGGACTTATTTTTCAATTATTCCGATAGCTCCAAATTTCCATTATTCCGATCTGGATTCCTTTTTATGCTATTCCGATTGCTCCATCATTACGACGAGGGTATTCTTTGGTATTCTGATTGGGAGTGTTTCACAATATTCCGATTTAGCATTCCGATTGACACATTCCGACGGGATTCCGACCAGGGATTCCGACGGGGTTGATTTCTTGTTTTTCCAAAGTTTTCAAGTTTTAGATTCATTAAGTGTTCAAGTGTTTTTCTAATCTTGTTTTTAAGTTTTCAATCATATATTTTTAACTCATTATTTTAGTTTAATCTTTAAAGCTCTTATTTTACTCAACGACACTTTCATTTTACCATTAGTTTAAAATAGATAAACAATCCAAAATTATCTTCCACCAAGAACAATTGAGTCGCACTTTCTACCAATAATCAATTCGAAAAGATCGGAAACAACGAACTTTCATACGAGCTTAAAAACCTTGTATTAAGTGCTAAAAAGAAAACCCAACTGAATCTACTATAATCATCAGTTACAACTAGGCAAAAGGTCTTATGACTAGTACTCCTAACAGAAACTGGACCAAACAAATCCATATGCAAAACTTGCAAAGGCTTAGTCATAGAATTGACAGTCTTGGTCTTGCAAGAGGCTCTAACCAAATTTTGAAAAGATTTGTTAGGTGACCCTCTAACCAAATTTCCATTAACCAATCTATTAAGGTTCTTGAAATTCACATGAGCTAACCTCCTATGCCATAAATTAGACTCATCATTATAAGCCTTAGCCAGCAAACATGTAATATCACCTGTTGGAGTAATAGAATGAAGATTAAAAGTGTACATATTTTCTTTCCTGGGTACTTTAAGCAGTACTTGAGATTCTTTTGGTATCTCAAAGTCTTTGGAAAGCACCAAGCAGTCTGTATCTGTAAAGAGCACCTTGTTCTTTTTATCACACATTTGTGATACAGAAAAGAGATTGAATTCATTCAGTTTTTTTACAAAGAACAAATCTTCAAACTCCAATTTCCCTGTATTGATTTTTCCTTTTCCAGTGATTCTACCTTTGCTACCACCAAAGGATACTGGTCCACCTCTGAATTCTTCAAATTCAGCAAGGAAATCTTTGTTCCATGTCATGTGCCTTGAGCATCCACTATCTACAATACCTTTATCATTCAATTCATCAATTAGATGCCCCTACACATAAACAAAACTTATTAGTTTTTAACAGGGACCCAAGCCACATTTGTCTCGGATCTTGTGGGACCTACATACTTAAGAATTTGATAGGTAGTTTTTCCAGTAAGACTACACACACTCTTATACTTCATGGTTCCAGTTAAATAGTCAAAGACATAAGTGGGTTTTTTGTCCTTGAACCTTTTTTACTTAAGTACTGCATTAGCAGTACTTGCTTGAACACATGGTTTTTTCTCCTTTAGGGACCCACATTTGCACTGGTTTGTTTTTAGACTTACTTCTAGGTGTTCTAGTATTCTCAACTACAATCTTAGAAGATTTGTGGGACATTGGTTTACCATACTTTTGACCAGCGGTACTTTCTTTTGGTCTAGCAGTACTTGTAGTTCTAGACTTGCCGATACTTGATTTACCAGACTTCAAAGGTACTAGACCTTGTTTCATAAGTACTGCTCTTGGAACAAAGTCCTTGGTAGGGAGTGGGTGTTTGATATTATTAACCTTATGAGGTTTATTCACCCTTTTAGCATGATCAAACTTAGGTTTGTCATCTTTAGATCCCATCTGCCTATTTACCTGTGCATTTTTCACATTACCTTTCTTTGTGACCTTTTATGCAGCCTTCTGTTTTGCAATTTTATCTTCCTGTAATGTGAAATCTTTGATAAAATGATTTAGACTACCACAAACATAACATCCTTTTCTTCTCAAAGAAGACCCAAAAGGTTGTTTTGAATTAGTTTTCTCAAAACATATCCCACCCCTCTTGGTATCATTATTATGTTTTGCATTATTATCCAATGCCTTTCTAGGAGTTTTTACCTGCTTGGGAGTAGGACTAGTTGTAGACACTTATCCTCCAGACATAAAATTGCTCATTAAAGGTGGATAACTAATGTTTTTTATCACAATAGATTTATCATGGGGCAAGGTACTAGAGTTTGATTCTGAATCATTTGACTTAATATTAATAACAGCTTTTGACTCATCTAACTCTATACCTATATGATTATTAGGGGGCATGAAAATTCTTGATAATGGTGGAGGAACTGCCTTCATTCCTTCATCATATCTATCATTTTCAGGAGTATCAACTAACTAATTAGAACTTATAGAATCCATTATTCATGGATCGATTAAGCTTACTAGGAATGCATCATGTTCATATGATTAACATAGCGGAATAGAACACAATACATAAACAAGGTGTTTACTTTTCCAACGTTTACTTCTCAATAAACGTTAGTACTCAAACAAACTAACCTAGACGTGTATATAGGATCACACACGTCTAGAACACACGACTTTTGCTTTATGACTACATTGTGAATAATTGAATGATAAAGCATGTAGGGTGTATGTGATTATATACTACACATACCCCTTTTTACAAGAAATCTATTTACATTAGAAGTCCTTCCATCTTTTGCTAATAAGTCCTCCTTGTTGTATGAAAGGGCTTCATATTCTTGTAAATCTTGATATTTGCATATAACTCTTTCTTGTTTCATTATTCTTGTTTTGTCTCATCAAATTAATTCCCAACATCCTTTTGGAAAGCTTTTAGTGGTTCTTGGACTGGTTCTATAGCTGTTCTTGGACTTTTGACTGCTTCTATCAGTCTTATCCCCATTACACTCCCTTGCAAAATATCCATTCCTTCCACAGTTATAGCATTCAACTTTAGACTTGTCATATCCTAATGGTTCATTAGGATCAACAGTCATCTTCCTTCTAGTCTTTTTGTAGAACCTATTAGATCTAACAGAGATCATAGCAGCTTGCCATTTGAGGTCTATCTCTTCAACATCAGCATCATCCATTTGGAACAAGTCATTTAGAGTTAACCTTGGTATGTTATCTTATCCAGCAAAGAATAAGAAGGTATCATTGTCACTAAACAATGGTGAGGATCTTCCTTGTGAATTCTGAGATGTAATTGGACTGCCTTCAGTACCTTGAGAGTAAGTACTGCTTGTTAGTCCTCCAGCGGTATTTTGGAAGTAAGTACCGCTACTGGATCCACCAACGGTATTTTGAGAGTAAAGACCACTGTTTCCTTCTGACACAAAAGCCAAGTTAGACTTTGTTGTTGTTGCTGCTGCTTTTGTCACTTCAATGCCTTTAACATCCATCTCATAAACTCTAAGATTGTTATAGAGATGATCAAAAGGAGTTGTATCCAAATCATCTCTTGTGATGAAGTGCATAGCCATTGCTTTCCATTCTTGTGGAACACTTCTTAAGAATTCTAGATTGGCTTCTTCATTAGGAATTATTAGTCCATAAACTGCCAATTGGATAAGCAATTTACTGAACCTTCCATAACCAATATGGATTCCTTCAGTACTGGAAATTGAGAAGTTATCGAATTCTTATTTCAAAACAATCTTCTTCATCTTCTTTGACTTGTCATTACCTCCAAATCTAAATTTGATGGCATCCCACATAGCCTTTGCATCCTTATAGTGATGAAATCTAGGTAGGATGTCTTCTTAAAGTGCCATAGCCAAAGCAGTTATGGCCTTTCTTTCTCTGATCTCTGCTTGCACCTGTTCATCAGTCACAACAGGTAAAGCATAGCATGTACCATCAGGTAACCAATGCAACTTCTTAGGTGTATTCCCATTCTTGATAACCTGCCACGGAGTATGATTTGTGTAGTTTAAGTAATATTCCATCTGCATAGCCCATGTCTCATAGTTATCACTTTTGAGCACTGGGAGTTTGACAGTAGAGAGAGTATGGGAAGAAGGTGTAGTTGTAGAAGTAACTACAACATCTATGCTTCAAAACACCTTGTGGTGGTACATGATGCACAACTTGAGGTTGTCCCTATGGTATTGGATCAGGATCTAGAATATCTTCCAAGAGAGGGTCATCCCCGGGTTGAGACATTGAATTTTGGTGTGAGTGGGGATTTTAGGGTTGTGCTCTTGTTATTCAGAGTTTCTCAACAAGCTCTGATACCACTTGTTGATCCCTTTGAATGGATCTATATTCTGCTAAGAATTAGTATAATAGTTTGTAATTAAACTAGAACACTTTGAGAACTCTTACTCAACCAAATAATTTATGCGGAATCTAACTTATAAAGCAAAGAAGAATAGAATTACTTTTAACTATTCGATTCTCTTATTAATCGACTTGAATGAGGTACATGAATGTCATCGTACCTATGTTCCTTTTATATAGTAAGGAACCCTAGAAACTTTAGAATATTCTATAAAGATAAGTATATCACACACGATATCTTATCAATATTCTAACTAGGGGTGAGCATGGTTCGGTTTGGTTCGGTTTTTGTATAAGACCAAAACCGAACAAAAAAATTTCGGTTTCTGATTTTTAGGAACCATTCGGTTTCGGTTTTGTGTCGGTTTGGTTTTTTTGTTTTTGATTTACTTTCGGTTTGGTTTTTCGGTTTTCTCGATTTCTATATGATTTATCGAGCTTCGATTTTACAAGTCGATTTTGAATATACCATAAACCGGCACGTTAAAAGCTTTAAATAAATAATAACAACAAGAAACATAACATTAACAATAAATAAAAAATGTCATATAAAATCCTAAAAAAATCATTTATGTGTATAAATAAACACAATAGCAACGATAAAAACCTAATTAAAAAAATAATCGAGAAAAAAACTTATTATTTAGTCATGTTCAATAAGCATATGAAACAATAATTAGTTATTAAACATCATAGAATTAATCTAGCGTAGCATATTCATCGTCCATTAGCTTCGACGTGAACTTATATATATATTCTCATGTTTATAAATATCGATTCGGTTTATATCGATTTCTTTAATGCTAAAACCAAACCGAACCAAAAGCTTCGGTTTTTTTCAAAATGCAAAAACCAAACTATCGGTTTTTCAATAGGTTTCGGTTCTTCGGTTTTTTCAGTTTAGGAATTCTAACTATTAAGTATATCACATAAGATATACTCTAACTATAACTATGACATATCTAACTATTAAGTACTTGTACTTACACTAACAGTACTTGCTATGTACCGCGTTAACACTAACGGTACTTGCCAACACTAACAGTACTTATACTTACACTAATAGTACCTGACACATAACAAATATTTCCCAGCACATTATATCCCCCGATAAGCCATTTTCTATACGCTGACACATTATAGGCATTGGCACTGAAAGGATTTTTGTGACAATCCGTCAATTTATGTTCGATATTTTATTCTCAAGTATTATTTAAAATTATTATTTTATTGTTAATTTATGAACTCACTCGCCTTTGGGAAGAAATTGGGGTTTACATCTTAAAGTAGCATCGACTACGTCTAAACCGGAGAACTCTACGTCACGTGCTTACGTTTACATACACCATTTCTGTGACAGTCCGACATCTCAAGAAATAAATTTATTCTTGAATATTATTTTGGAATTTTAATTTGTGTTGGTTCATAAACTCACAAATAAACGAGAAGAAATTAGGACTTTCGTGCATAATTTAACGTCTTTTACGATTAAACCGGAAACCATAGGTTTACGTATTTACGCCTTTGAACTCCGTTTGTTATGAGACAATTTTTATTAGAATTGTTTTGTGCCGTAGAATCAAAATTTATAAAAACGTTTTTCGTAAATCGACCCGAGGACACGCAAATCGAGGAAACTAGAATCGAGGAGTATCCGTAAATTAGTGGAGATGGGACAAGTGGGACACTTGTCCCACCACCACCCTTGTGTGTCATGTTTATACAAGTCTTAAGACACTTGTCTTATACTTGTATCTTGCAAACCACTAAATCACCAAAAACCACTAGCTAACTCTCTCTCACTTTCACACACATGCAAAACCATCCTAATCTATCTTCCTCCTCTCTCTATGAACGTCCAACACCACCTAAATCACCATCTTCATCATCAAATTTAACCATGAACTTTACATACAATATACATATGTTGATCCCTATTTGAAAAGATGAAGATTGGAGGTTATTTTAAGATATAAAAAGGATTTTTTATGGAGGTCTTTGGGCTGATTTTCAAGAAGGTTTAGGGATGATTTTTGAAGAATTCTTCATATACTTGGTGATCTTGAAGGTGGTCTTGATATTTCATAAGATTGGTTACCAAAAAACAAGTCTTGTTCTCAACCTTTTCATCACTTTGGTGGTATAGAAATTATTTCTTCCTATCATGTTGTTATTTTGTAAAAGTAATCATGTATTTTATTTATAAATGTATATGTATATGATGATGAATGATGATCAAAATATTATGTGGAGATTTTGTGTTAATAAATTTTGTTAAAAAGGCTAAAATCAACATGTAAAGATGTTAAAATCATGGTTAGATTCATAGGCTGTATAAAACAGTTAGTATCAACATGATCACTTGGTAAAATGGCTTGTATTATTAAATATACAGTTAGATATATGATTTTTACATATGTGGTGAGTTGGCCACTCAATGGAATCATTAAAATGAGCAAGATATGATCAAAATACTATTGAGGTACAAATCTGTATAGTCTGTTTTGGACGAATTATTAGAAATACTTAGAGGATGATTGAGCAGTAGCTATACGGGAGTTATTTGTAGCACATATCATTTAGTTTGTGTTGCCAAAATTTGAGCTTATATCTCCTTGTAGAACTCAAGATATGGCAAAAATAGTGGAATGGACTTTGATAATCAGATTTGTAAATAAAACTATATAATATAAAATGAGCACTCAAGTAATATTATTATAAAATAAATACATAAAACCCACTAACTAATAATAAGTATTATAAAATGAGTTATATACTAAAAAAATAAACTTGTCATTTTATAAAAGTACAAACTCAAATGTTTTCTAAAGTTATAAAACTATATATAAGTTTTACGTCTTTTCGGCTAAAACCGAAATATTAACGTTTTCGCCAAATAAAACTTAGACGGTCGGACCCATCTAATGTAACATTATTATAACTCATATACTGATATGTAAGTACATTTTACAAGTAAAAACCGATAAACCCGAGCTTTATAACTTATGGACCTTAATGGGCCAAAGTAGCATTATCGGACTATTAGCCCAACTAGTTTGGCTTAACACTAATGGACTTACTCATGGGTTTAATCCATTTGGGCCCAACATATGAGTATAGGCCTGGTATTAAAAGTATAAATGGGCTAATATAATGAATTAAACTTTTAATGGGCTTATTGGGCCTTAATATGTAAATGGATTGAAACTAGTATAACTAGTCTAAATTGACTAACACATAACAACTATAATGTTGTATGAAGAGATAAAATCCCACTTGATCATCATCATGCTTATAATGTCATCATATATACATAGCCATTGTTTTTATAAAGTCATTGGACAAGAGTATAAGACGATTATTATTTGTCTAGGTTTTCGTGATTGAAGCACGTACCGTACATCCAAATCGCCGATAACCCGCCTTTCCCAATCAACGTGAGTTCATATCCTCGCACTCTTTTAAATATTTTAATGAAATGTTTTATAAACCCGCGAGGGAGATAACATGTTAGTTTTAATAAAATAGGACACCAGTTGTCCCGATTGTTTGTTTATTGATTTGGACCCGAATGATTATATGACCCGATGAATGATTATATGACCCGATAAATGAAATAAAATGGATTATCAAAGTTAGGTTATGTCACTAAAAGTCCCATTAGCATGAATTGTGAAATACCGGGATTTGGTAGATGCTTATGCATATAATAGTACTATTTGGGGAAGATCACCCAGTCCGCGCCTTGACGGTTGATCCCCGTCGTGCCACATTGATTGGTAAGCGAATTTATGTATGAGAAGATTTATATAAGCGTGATTATTGTGACGACACGCTGTTTTAGATGGGCAAATGAGTTTCGGGTTAGCTACCCGTTGTTTGGTATAGTAAGGTAGCAATGTCATGCGGCTTATAATAATCCAATAACGAAAATACTGCTATATGCATTAAATTACGATATATTGCCTGACTAGCAATATGGGGTCTTATTATTGACATTATGTTCGTGTTTTGGTTTTACATAACCATATTTATATAACGGTTTTTATTTAACTCTATACAACGTTATAAAACGTATTGTACGATGTTTTACGACATTGGTTCGTATAATGATTTTGAAGGCAAAAGCCTATTGTATGATTTACAACCAAGATTTGTATAAAATGTTTTTGGCTTATTTTATGGCCTACGACAAGGAATTGTACAAAATGATTTTCGGTTATAATTTTATACCGATGATATATTAATGGATTTCATTAAACTCTATGAATTCACTCGGCGTTTTCGTTGACCTTTTCTTTTAACATGTTTTATCTCAGGTACTTGAAGGTAATTCTCGGGAAGACGACAAGAATTCATCGCCCGCACTTAAATAAAAATTTCCATTCAAATGTTTGTAAAATTGTATGAAATAATATGACTTGGGACCTATGTAATTTGATGTTTATGAATGGAAAATGCTTTATTATTAAACGACGCGATTTTTAAGGGTTGTCTATGATTTGAGTAATGTGCTATCCCGTAACACCAACGACTCTTCCGCGGAACTGAAGTATGAATATTTGAGGGTGTTACAATTTTGACCGTTGAAAAACACTGGGTCCCACTCAGTTGTAATTTTTGAGATATTTTGGGCCCTATTTTTCGTAGAGTAGGTATTTTCGTTAATTGTTAAGAGATAAGTGTATTATTTTCAAATATTTACTTGAGTACATTTTGAATACTTTAATCCACTTACCTCATTTTCAAATAATTGTATCCCTACAATTCTACTATATTATGTGCATTACGTCTCTTACAGTGTCAATTGATTCTTTGTTACTACCTCCGTCCCTACATAAATGTCCGCTTTGACTTTTTTCGATCTTTGTTTTTCAAGTTTGACCGTTAATATTTATATATGTGTAATATAATACTTCATACAAATTATATGAATGAATTGAGTTTTAAATGAAATTCTATTAGTATTATTTTCATCAAGTATAATATAACACAAATATAAATATTTACGGTTAAAGTTGAACAAACAAGACCGAAAAAAGTCAAAGTGGACACTTATTTAGGGCGGAGGGAGTATTTTACATCTCTCATAAACCATACATCTAACATTTCTTTCATCTTAATCTTTCATTACATTTACAATGGCACAAAAGTTCAAAACTGTTGGTGTCACTCTTGACTATAAACCTCAACATAACATGATTGCTCTTTTGTAGAGGGATACCAGCCAACCACAGTATCATGGGATGATCAATTTTCTGTTGGCTTCCAACATAAGGTATGATCTAACACATGCTCCTATGATACTTGAATCACATATTAAACAGTTCTGGAACACTGCTACTTCTAGAATAATTAATGATGTGATCACCATTGAAGGCTTTGTTCATAGAAAAAATAAAATTGTAACAGAAACTCTAATTCATCAAGCTTTACAGCTTAATGATTTAGATGGAGTTGAAACTCTTCCCATTGATGAGCTACATCAAGGATTAACAAGCTTGGGCTATGCGCTTCTACCAGAGGGGCGTATTTCAAAATTTGACAAAAACCAATTTCCCCCAGCTTGGAAATTCTTACTACATGTCCTTCTTCGGTGTCTGAGTCATAAATGTTCTTCTTTTAATGAAATCAACCATTCAGTTGGTAGTGCTTTTATTTGTATAGTTAATGGATAACGATACAATTTTTCAAAAATGATTTTTGAAGGCATGTTAAACAACAAGGGTAGTAAGATGACTCTTGCTTACCCTAGATTTTTAAATATGGTTTTGGAACTACAAGAGGGGTGTAATGCTGATCATTCTCAATTTTATGAGATTCCTACTATAATACCTTTACACATGAAATACCAAACACGAAAAAACCTAGATGTATGTGTGACACGTCTAGATCTAGATCTATAAACGTGATATGATGATGAAGAGAATATAAAGGGATGAAGATGAATAACCAAGATTGAAACAAAAGAAAGATTAGATCAAGGAGAGATGAAAAGAAAGAAACATACAAAGAGTGTGTTTTTCCTAGTAAGAGAAAGCAAGGGATCTTTCTCTCTATAAAACTAATAAATGGAAAAGCACACACACAAATGAGGAGGTGGAGGCCTTTTATACAAAGGCTTACATGCTTAGAAGGCCTTCCTCATTTGTGTGTTCGAGACTAATTCCCGTTACAAACATAACATTATCTTAGAACTCTCGACAACGTTAAATAGCATTTTCCATGAGCTTTGCAATGGTATATTATATGACCATCACTTTAAATACGGCTAACAATCTCCCCCTAAGGGGTGATCATGTAATATGTGACTTCACTTTTTTTTGTTGGAGACTTTGAAGCTCGTTGTCTTGAGAGTTTCTTCATAGTTCCTTTCATGACTTGTAATCTTGGATCTTTGATCCTTCCCTTGACTTGATCTTTAAACTTTGCCGTCTTGTGATCTTCTGTCTTTGCCCACATACTCATCTTTTGCATCATGTTGAAATCTTGTTAACAATCTCCCTTGACAATCAGAGTAGCAGAAGTCTTTGTCTTTAGATGTTCTTGAGCTTTCTTCATTTACTTGAGTATGTGGTCCTGTATAATGACTCTTCAGGTTACACTACCGTTACCATTCTTCCAGATTCCCGTTATTCAGTACAAGTACTGTACATGTGATTAGATAAGTTCAAAGAACTTTCTTGACAGGGCTTCCGGCTGTAGTAGCCGTTCTTAAAACTTGAATACCGCGAAAGATAATTCATAGTAAAGAGTGAATCATGCACTTCCATTCTGGTGATTAAGTCGTCAATTCATTTCCTGGAACAAGTTTGAATCAATCAAGAATCAAACCATTGTTGCTTTCCAGTTGACACAAGTTTGATTCATATAGAATCTCACAAGTTACCTATCGCACTGCTGTTTGATGATGACGCTAGAAGGATTTCCATTCGTCACTGTAAATACTAATGAGTAATACTCTAATTGTTCTGGCAAGATCATGAAGATATTGCGTCGAGACCTGGAACGAGTTTGCATCAAGAAAGAATCAAACCACTGTTGCTTTCCAGTTAACATATGTTCACGTCAAGTGAATCTTACATATGACCTACCACAGTGATGTTTAATGTTAACACTGGAAGGATTTCCATTCATCACTGTGAATACTAGAGAGTATCACTCTGAATGTTCTGGCAATATCACAAGGATAGAGCGTAGGACTCTATACTTATCGCATGTGTTATAAAGATGAACAACAATTTATATATGGAATTAGTGTCCTAATGAGATTTTTTGATGAATTTAGTTGGCTTTAGACTCTATAAGTGCACGTTTATTTGGTGATCGGAGGCTGGAGTAGACTGGCACCTTTTCAATATCTACTATCTCAGAGTGAGAAAGTCGATAAAAATGAGTTGAAGCTCCGTGACAATAAAACCGACTTCTTTTGAGAGAAGCTTGAGTAGGCAGGAAAGGGTTGTGCATTGCATCACTGGTTCCATGATGCTTTGTCTTCAATACCATAAATCATCTAAGTGATTCTGATAGTAGATGTGTTGACCCGGTTTCTGCCTAAGTTGTATGGAGGGTTGCTTTCTTTACACCCTTTATCCTTACATTTCTTTTTTCATTCTTCAACCCCTTGAGTGCTTACCAAGACGTCATTACTAGCACCTTCTTGTGATTGTTCTAGTGCTAGCTTAAGTTATTAGTAGGCATTATTCCCATACACTCAACTACTCCATCTTTCCTAAGGACTTCTAAGTTCTAATGGATTGTCCCTGGGAAGATCCCTCCAGTTCTGGTTGGATCCTAGGATGAATACCTAACCACCTTTTGACACCAATACTGTCGTGAATTATTGTGTTGAAAGGTATAGATATCGTAACCAGAAAAACCGATTGAAAAAGCAATCAAGGTGTTAATGAAATCGATGTTTAAACCTTGATAGTTTTCTATATCACTGAAAACGCTCCTCCTACATATGTGCATCATAAAATGAAAGGTATTTGTACATATTAGGATGAGAAATCACTTATATCAAAGATCTTATCCAAAAATGAAACATTTTGATCACATTTTTTTATCATTATTCTCCCCCTCAAAAATTGTATGTGTTTGTGAAATTTTTGATATACTAGTGATGTAACATGGAGAGAATAATGTTTCACGAAAATTTGGAACTAAATGTTATGAGATTTTATACTCCCCCTCGGAAAAAAAAAATACGTTAAAATAGGGGAGTATATGAGCACACAATTTTGAAAGAATTTGAAAAAATCTTTTGAAAATATCTTGAAAAATTGTGCTCAAAACCGAGAAAATTTAATTTCCCGTTGTTGAGGAATAATGTACATGGATGAACATTTTGCTTGTGTTTATGAGCTTAAAACTATAAATGTTTGATATAAGCCCATGACCGAGAAAAGTGAATTTCCTGTTGTTGTGGATAAGTCATAGACTTTCCTTTCTTTAGGGACCGGGTTATAGTCTTACATGTGACTATAAGTCATTGTACATGAGCTTTTAAATTTTGAATATTCTTTAAAAGCTCATGACCGAGAAAAATTAATTTCTCGTTGTTGAGGATAAGTTATCAATGGTGATAAACTATCCTTTAGTTGAAGTCCGGGTCACAGTCTAAAATATGACTGTGAGCCATTGTGAGAGAAAAAAATAGAAAAAACATGTTTTAAAAACGTTTGAAACTCCCATTCGAATTTTATGTACACACCCGTGTCGTTATTGAGCGGCATTCCTAAGTACGTCTATATTATCGATGTTGAGAGACATTTCGAAGAAGAATATTTTTGGTATTTTTGAAAGATTTTCTCATTTTTATTTTGTTTTTATAGGTTTTATATTATTATATTTTGATTTTCCGATAGATATATACAAGGTTACTACAAATGTGCAAGACGTTCAAGCTCATTGGGAGTGGAACTATGCATGCCAAGTCGACGAACCAAGATTTCAAATTTGTTTTGATGAAGAACTTTGGTGAAGATGTCTGCCAGTTGGTAGTCCTTCTTGACAAAATACAGTTCGATGGTTCCTCTTTCCACGTGCTCTTTTATGAGTGTTGGACCGGGTTGCAAGATATGGCTATGGCTGATTGTGAATCACAATAAATAGGAAGTTTGTTAAAGTGAAAGCCATAATCCGTGAGTTGCGTTCTCAATCAAAATAGTTGAGCACTACACACGGATAGAGACACATATTCTGCTTTCACGGTGGACAACGCCGTATAATCTTACTTTCTTGAGGACCAGCTTACTAGCTTCTCGCCTAAGAATTGTGCTCCATCGGAGGTTCTCTTGTATGTATCGTGACACCCTGCATTGTTGGCATCTGAAAAACGGTTAGATTAAAACCAGAATCCTTCGTATACCAGAGACCCATGTGAACGGTTCCCTGAAGATAACGAAAGACCATTTTAACCTCTTTGAGGTGCTTATCGGTCGGCTTAGCCTGATACCGAGCACATAAGCAAGTAGCATGTACAATGTCCGGTCTGCTTGAGGTTAAGTACATAAGGGACCCGATCATACTTTGGTATTTTGTAGCGTCTACAAATGTCCCTTTCTTATCCCAATCAAGCTTGTGTTTAGTGTCCATTGGAGTACCAATAGGATCACAGTTTTCCATTCCAAATTTCTTTAGAATTTCGAGCACATATTTGGACTGGTTTATGAAAATAACACGGGGGGATTGGTTAACTTGGAGACCAAGGAAAAACATCATTTCCTCCATCATCGACATTTCGAAGCGGCGTTTCATAAGGTCAGAAAATAATATGGAATATTTTGGGTTAATAGAACCAAATATTATATCATCTACATAGACCTGAGCCACCAAGATGTCGTTGCTGTAGTGCTAGATAAACAATGTTGGATCAATGGTTTCTTTGCTGAAATGATTTTGGAGAAGAAATGATGATAATTCGTCGTACCATGCCCTCAATGCTTGTTTCAATCCATAAATTGCCTTTTTCAACTTGTAGACATGGCTTGGATGTTCGGTGTTGATGAAACCTTTAGGTTGACATACATACACATCATCTTTTAATGGCCCATGTAAGAAATCCGTCTTCACGTCCATTTGGTACACAGTGAACGATTTGTGTGCAGTATATGCCAAGAAGATCCTACTAGCTTCCATTCGAGCAATCGGGGCGAACGATTCTGCGAAATCAATTCCCTCCTGCTGTTTATAACCTCTCACAACCAACCGAGTCTTGTTTCTTATGACCATTTACTCTTCATCCATCTTGTTTCGAATAACCATTTTAAAGTAAGAGGATCTACATTATTCGGACGTGGTACCAGCTCCCATACATTAAGCCAGATGAATTGATTGAGCTCTTCTTGGATAGACTCAATCCATGATACGTCGGTCATTGCTTCTTTAACACTTGTTAGTTCCATTGTGCCGACCGATAGTGTATAGATACACATATCGCCATCGGTACGTAGCTAATTTCTGGTTGAGCCTGGTCGTAAGGGATTGTCAGTCACTTGAACTAAAGGATGATCCTTAGTCCATTTGTGTTCATGTGGAAGTGTATGAGAAACTTGGTGCGAGCTAACGGGTCCATATGGTGTTGACGGCTGAGTGGTACTTGTGGAAGCCGCAAATGGGTTAACAAACTCATGTTCGTTGAGCATCGCATTGTTTGCATTTTCAACAACTATTTCATTCTAAAAAAGAAAATGATTAGATGTTTGCTGAAAATGTTGTTGAGATGCGTCAGCAGTATGAGAAGTGGTTGGAATATTTGGAGTCAATATGGTTGAGGTTGACGTAGGTGGTGTAGAGAAGATATCGTTGGTGTAGATGCATTTGTAGTTTCATAAACCACAGTAGCAGGTGAAGCTGGGGCATTTCGAGTGACATTTAATGATGAAGGACCCTCCATATATTCATCATAAATTGGCCTAAATAAAATTTCCAAATCATGTTCTGAGGGTTGTAACGATGATATTGCTGACGATACATATTGAAGCGTGAGTCCTTAACTGACGTGGCCAGAAGTCTTACCTTGAAGCTCGGGATTAAAACTTCGATGTTGAGAGGCCATACGCAAGAGTTCATCAAAGGTAACTTCATAGTCTCCATTACCTTTCTTATCCTTCGATTATAAACTCTGTAAGCACAAGATGTTGAAGAATAACCAATGAAGAATCCAATATCACCTTTAGGTTCGAGTTTACCAATATCTTCACGATCATTCTTTGGATAACACAATTCCCCGAATACATAAATGATATATCCGGTTTTTGTCCATTAATGATCTCATAAGGTGTTTTGTTGAATCGGGTGTGAATAATGGAGCGGTTTTGAGTTAAACATGCAGTTGCAATGGCATCGGCCCAAAGGAACAACGTTGCACTGGAGGAGAGAAGCATCGTTCGAGCATCTTCAACTAACGTACGATTCCTCTGTTTCACAACTTCATTCTGCTCTGGAGTTCTTACAACCAATGTTTGATGAGAAATCCCAACTTCATCAAAGTAAGCTTTTAGTTGCTGATTGGTGAATTATGTGTCATTATCCCTTCTTACAATGATGATAGGGGCTTGCAGTAGCACTGATGTTTTCTTCAAGAAATTGATAATTACACTCGGGGCTTCATCTTTTAAGGCAAGAAAATTAACCATGTGTAACAAGCATAATCATCTACAATCACAAGGATATACCGCTTTCCATAAATGCTTTTGATTCTCATTGGGCCACATAAATCTATATGTAGGAGATGTAACCTATTCGTGGAATTGAGAACAGGTTTGGATTTATGAGGCTTCTTCTTACTTTTATTGTGCTCACATAAAGGAAAAAGATGGTCTTTTTTAATTTAAACTTTGGAAGACCGGTAACGAGATCATATTTTGCTAGTTGGGTGATGGCATCGAAACTGAGATGAGATAACCTTTGATGCCATAACCATGACTTTGTTGATGTGGCTCGGGCCATGAGACAAATTGGAGAAGCAGCCGGCATTTTAATGAGATCAATGGTGTAAAGGTTGGTAGAACGATTTCCTTTCAACAGATCAATTCCTTCTAGATCCCTTACGAAACACATATGACTTCTAAGGCTACCTCTAAGTCTGAGTCACAAAGTTGTCCCACCGAGAACAAATTGTGTCCCAAGCCATCAACAACAGAAACTCTGGTGATTATGACATTTCCCCAATGAAGATCACCATAGCCTAGAATTACAACAACATCATCATTTCTAAATCGAACAGTTCCCATGAAACGCCAAAAAAGGTTCATGAGAAGATTTCGATTCCCAGTCATGTGCTTTGAACAGCCAGAATCAACGCACCAGAGACAAATTTCAACATCCTAACAATTATAAGAGAAAAAAAAATTTGGCAACCGATGAAATAGGTTCCTGTAGGGTTAGAAGATAATTAAGCCTTATCACATAACGCCACATCAATGTTAGTATGAGATCTACTAGTTTTGATAACTTTGCCACTTTAGTCAAAATTTCTACCAGTAGGCTACCACTTAGAGGTAAATCTTGGGCTACTAGGCTTAGCAAGACTTTCTTTGGAACCTACATGCTTACTTTTCTGATCATATACTTTAGCCTTAGGAGTGCTATATTTTTCACTGATAGAAAGCTTATCAATTCGGGTGTATCCACCATAGTTCAAACCATTCATAGTCAAACCACAATCATCATGACTAAAAGAAAAGAAACATTTATTACATTTACCAAAAATAACTTCATATTTTTCATTCCGAATAGCAAGCTTAAAGTCATTACATTCAGATGAATTATGTTTCTGATTATGATTAAAAAGCGCTAAATTCCTAGGGTGTTCTTCTACTTCCACATTATTGATCTTGGGACGACCACTTCAAGAGGCAAAATGGACCCTATCATTCCTTGTATTTCTTTGTGGTAGTCTGCTCTTAGTGTAGTTGTTTATTCTTGTAGAAGAAGAAACACGTCTATTAGAATTAACACTTTTTAAATCGGTGACTCGTGGTTGAGATATAGTGGTTGGTTTTGTCCTAACGCTTGCTTACGTTGTTTGTTAGGCATAGAGGTATCTACCCTAGTTGAGAGGAAGGACTAACTCGAAACATTCCTGGGGCAATCACAGCAGCTTTTGTTCCAGCAACCTTGGGAAAAGGTGTTACAGCAATATGAGTAGTTCCTGAGGTTGTTGGTTTCTGAATCATAGTATCCATAATCGTACTAGGCTCAGAAGTCTTGTCTTTTAACAAGGCCTTTAACTTGCAGTTCTCACAGATTTATCGATTAGTTTTTGATAGACAGACTTAATGTGTTCTACAGCCCGCTTATACGAAACAACTTTAGATTCTAAATCTGCAATCTTAGCCTTAAGATTTTGAACATTCCCATCACTGGCATTCTCTAACACAGAAGAAGCCATATTTTTTCCCTTAACACCTCCTAACTGAGCCTGCAACCGTTCGATTGTTTGTTGCATTTCATTGTGAGCTTTATCTCTAACCCAGAAGAAGCTAGATTTTTTCCCTTAACACATCCTAACTGAGCCTGCAACCGTTCGATTGTTTGTTGCATTTCATTATGAGCTTTATCGTACGAAATTTTGTCATATTTGCATTCATCACATTTTTGACAATTTTATTCCAAAGATCGGTAAATTATTTATTATTTTCAATGACATAAGATTCCATTTTCTCTTTCGTACGTTCAAGATCAGTTTGGAGGGTTTCGTTATCCGAGACAGATATATCTAACGCAACAAGACTACTATCAACACTATCACTTGCTTAGAGAGACGTTCAAGATCATTTTCAAAAACTTTAATTTAATCAAGAGATTCATCAGTCTCATTCGCCAAAGATTTAAAGTCTTGAACAAAGATAGTTGCTTCTTTTAGAAAAGCGTTTTCAAAATTTCTTATACTAGCATCAACTTGATTAATAATCGGATTAATATCGTTTTGAAGAACTTTTTGCACCTCAATCTGAGCGGGTGATGTAAAATTTCCTCCAGTATTAACAACACGCTTGAGAATGACAAAGTTATCTTTTACCTCGTTTAGATATGGTCATGAAACGCTCGGCTTAGGAGGGTCATCCGACAATTCCTCACTCGGTATCAAAAGCATTTCAGTACTCCTTTTAGACCGAACAAATGTTCCTAAAGGAGGATTAAGTTTCCGATAATAAACGGGTGTGACTTCTTTATTAAGCTTTTGCATTCTTAAACGACTCTCTACAGCAAGTTCATCAGTTTCCTTAGAATCATGCACACGAGGAGGATCATGCTTATCTAGCAACACATTACCATTATACAAGCTTTGTTGGGTGGCCTGAGCATGCTTAAGATGTTGGGGATTGGGGGAAGAGGACAACCTAACGCCAATTTATAACGGGTGTGGTACGCTTCTTTCACTTTTGGTGCAAGCATGTTAATCGTTTGCATGGATTAACCATGTTTTATCAAAATATTATCTAATTCCATTATCTTATCCTCGGCATTGCAAATATCCTCTAGAATCCCATCTTCTCGAATTTTGAAATCATGTTTTAGCTTTGTTCCTTCTTCTTTAAGATCGGAAATAGTGGATTGTTCGTTTGACAACTGTCTATTAAGTGAGGTGATTTCATCATTCAAATCGCTTATCTTCTTAACACTACTTCAATGTAAGGCATTTAATTTCTTAGTGGTGCATTTTTTTGATAAACCGATGTAGCATGAGCTTGGTTAAGTTCCGTAATTTTCGTGTGATGAATTTCAAAGATTTTCTCCTTTTCCTTGTATTTAGCAAGCTCATTGGCCAATTGGGCATTATTTTCTCTAAACTTATTGTTGACCACCTTGACACGATCAATGTCCTTAGCAACCTTATCGAATAATGATTTATGATACACATTTGTCTCGTCAGGAAGGGTTGTAGGCTGGGCGACTTGATCTACACTAAGATCCACAATGGGCGCATTTGAAATAATATTACTATTATTCGTTTGATCCCTGTGTGTCTCAGTGTAGGGCTCATGTATCTTAGTATACTCTTCCTCCTAATTAGACATACTATATATATCATTATCATTAAAATGTAGGTGTATCTCAAAGGGACCATCTGAATCATAGACGAGAGCTCTGTCATCATGAATTCCCGAGGTTGATGCTTGCTGCAAGTTTTCCATCAAGATGTAGTTGACATTCACCTCTTCTTCCTCATCATATTCTGCTGTAGAAGCCATAAGATCAAATTCCTCAGCTTGAAGTGGAATTCCTGCCTCCTCCTTTTGTGCTATGAGAAGCTGAGTCTGAAGGTAGGCATCATCCCTCTTCTTTTTAGCTGTGCAATCTCGAGCATAATGACCAAATCCCCTGCAGTTGTAGCACTAAACCTGACGATTGTTGTTTCCATTACCCGTAACAGTATTTTCAGCCCTTGCAGCCATAATATTTCCCATTTGATATACACATCGCTAGCACAACAATTAACCCATTCTGATTTCCCATATCCCAAATTCCCTGATTCTGACCAAGGTTTATTTATATAATCTTAATTCTTGTAACCCAAAAAAATAAAACGAAAGTTTTTCCCCTTCCCTTTTTGCCTCCATAACCAATGGCTAACACCCCCTTATGGGGTGTTTCAGAATCTTCCAACCTTCTTTCTTTTTTATTTACTTACTATAAATTTATTTAACACTCATTAATACTTAACTCTTAATTATTTAAAAATCGTTAAAGTTATGTCTCAGTTTAATCTAATAAATACATAAATATATATTTATTAAATAAATTAATAAATACAATAAATATATTTATTAATTAAATTAACTCTTTACGTATTCTGTGCAATCCCGTAATCTCAAGTTCGTTCCTATCACACGACTATTAAATATAAGTCCATAAACTTTCAGCTCCCACTTGGATATATTTCGAATATCGTGATTACATTGACTAGCGTCTAGTTACACTAGCAATGTCACTAGTACAACTTGATTAAGATATCCTGGATAAAACCTTTTAATGATTCATCATTATTATTATCCTTTTATTTCTAATACAACATTAATAAGGATATGGATCTCAGTCATTCATTTCATTAACCATTTTGTTTCCTCGTTCACAGATTCAACAAGATTACCAAAACAAATTTGGGTGTGGCCACACAAATATCTTACTAATCCCACGAGGGGCCCAAGTGTATTAAACTCCAAAACGAAACTGGAAGAAATAAATCCCATATTGACTACGAGCAAAACTTATGAATTTTGCAACACTTCCGAAAATAATCCTTATAGCTACCAGTTACGTTTAGCGTTAGATTATTTCACAGAGATGCACTAGACTCATAACAGTTTCCAAGTACCTCAAGTCTAAGGATAACTATTTATGATTTACTTGATGACAAAGATCTACAAGGTAAAATCATATAGTTGGGATAAGTCCAATATTCGATTCATCAAATATCAACCAAAATCGATCAATATACTTTCAAGTATACTCTATCCCTATTTTGATTTGTCTTAATTTAATAATATTCCCATATTATTAATCGACAACAGACATTTAGCATAACATTTATTCATGGATCAAAACATGTAAAATAGGATACAAAAGTAATTAATAAGAATAAATGAAACCTGATTGTAGTCCTTTTACGTATACTTTATTTTAGGAAAAACAAAGCAACACAAAATAGTGGAAAGTATTAAGTACGACGGTTTAGGAAAACCGTGCACAAATGACCCTTAATCAAATAAAAAGAGATGAAAGTTCGTTTCCCAAGGAGGTATATGTGTTGTGAATTAACTTGTATTTATTTGAGATTAATATTTGAGAAGAATGGGGATGAGAAGATGAAAAGACGGTTACGTTAAAATTACACTATGACGTAAAAGACGTAAAGTCGTGAAAAACTACCCAAATAAAAAAAATTATACTAAGACCAAAAAAAAAATCAATAATTAAAAAGACTAAAAAGAAGTCTAAAATAATATAAATAAAGATAAAAATCCAACAAAGATATTTTAAAACCTTTTATTAATTAAATATTTAATTTTAAATGCTAATTAAAGCCCTAAAATTAAATATAACTAATTCAAATGTCTAAAATATGATTTTATTGAATAATTACTTAACTTATATTATTAGAAGACTAAAAAGTAATTTTCTAAAAATTAAAAGCTATTAAAACTATTTTTAAAACTCTAAAAATGATTTAAAATGATTAAAAACTAATTAAACTTAAAATAATTATAAAAATAAATCTAAAAGCTATAAAAATATTCTAAAAATGGAAAAGGTCCTAATTAATGCTAAAGAATCTAGGAAAAATGAAAAAGAAATAAAAATAAAATTTTGATTTTTTTAATAATAAAATAATATTAAAATAATGCTAAAAATAAAAAGTTAATAAAATTAATTCTAAAAAATTTCTAAAATCTTAAAATATTCTAACTAAGATAAAAACACAAACTAAAGTTCCTAAACCCTTTTTAATAATTTTATAAAAATGTTTAAAGTTTATAAAAAACCTTAAAATAATATAAAATTAAAAATTAAAGTTTATAAAACCAAAACAAGATGTAAACCTCAAATTATTATTTTAAAAGCTAAGAATAATTTTTCCTAAAAATTAAAACTCTTTTTCCTATTTTTTAATGATTTAATAAAAAACGTATAATAAATAAATTCTAGAAAATAATCTAATAAAGGGAAAAATATAAAAATTAGCTAGAAAAGTCTTAAATCCTATAAAGGTCCTAAGAAAAGTTGAATAAGCCAAAATCAAAAAGCAAATAAGCTGGAAAAATGGAAAATAAGCTACGGCTTATATTAATAAGCTAGAAACCAAAAACGTGTTAAATAACATTTGAAATCAAACACTAACGTAAAAAACCATCTAGATTAGCGGTAGGACACTTAACCCTCCAGCGAGAGGTCTAGTGTTCGAGTCCTGCTACGGGTGAGTTTTTGCTCTTTTTTTCTTTTTTATTTTTTTCTTTTTCCAACAAATCAGTGACCCCTTATAAGCTAACAATCCAAACCAAATTCACTTTTTATGCAAGATTTAAACAGATTGAAGATCAAAAATGTAGCCAGGTTCCAAATTTTGAACACAAGCTTATGCTTGTTTTTTACTTTCTTCACAGGTTACAAAAGGCCCAAAAGGAGCTTGGGAGATGGCTTATTTGTGGATGTTTTGGACAATGGGGGCACCCTTGTGCTTATTGAAGCACAAGGAGTCAAGTACAATCAAAAGCAAGCACTTAGCAATCAAAAATTCTCAAAACAATGAACACAAAAGCAATATCAAGTTTCTGTGATGATTAAGCTAGGTCTGTGGACTTAGAGCTGATTTACTTGCAATTTAATGAACTTCAAAGCTTCAAAATTGGCATACACACTCACCATCTAGCACAAAAGTAATCTTAACTACTCAATTAGTCTAACACTTAACAGAAAACAAGATCTAGCAACAAAATTTCAGGAAAAACAGACAGATTAGTGGATATGCAGGTTTTCAAGCTCACTTTTCCTTTTTACACTTAAACTTGCTTTCAAACTTGTCCCAATCTTACTTACTAACTAGCATGTAACATATGACAACCTTTAACAACTTTCTAACACCCTTTTCAAACACATTCCAAGATTACTACCCTGCTTAAACACGTTTCCAAACACCCTTTTATATTTTGAAAACCAAGCTTTTTCAAATCAAAACACTCTTAAAACTAATCAAACTGTTTCCCTTAGCATCTACATGCATATGACATCACAAAAAACACAAATCAAGCACCTATTAATAACAATCATCAAATAATCATGAACATCACATAAATTCAATATTTCTGAAATATCAAAAAGGAAACAAGTGTTTTTACCTCAGGACCCTACATCCAGGGCCCTAGTGGATGTAAATCCACCTCCCACAAGGCTGGAGGCCTGTGCAGATCAATAATCATCAGCCTTCTTCCTGTTTAAGACAAATCAAAGCAAAACAGTATACAAGCAGTTATATAATCTGTTTCCTTTTTCTTCTTACTTAAACCTTTCCAAAAAACTTTTAATTCTTATAAATCACGTTTTTGAAACACTGTAACAACAATCACTTAATCCTCTAATCACCAAAACCTGAAACAAATTCTTCCAAAAATATTTCAAATTTCAGAAACCTTTAACTAAATTTTGAAAAACAAAATCAGTTAACCAAATAACAAATGGAACTCAGAATCAAGCTTTTACACAATACACAACTTTTAAAAACAATAAAAAGGAATTACACTTGATTAAATCAAACACCAAACTTTTATTTTCTTAAAAAGGGATTACAAGTGAAAATCTTGAAAACTGGAACAAAGGGGATACCACAGGCTGGTCCTCCTTTTATACTACCTAAAGAACTCTCTAGAATGCTTAAAATCACAAACCCTAATCTAGAAATTCTCCAAAATGCCCTTGATGCGTGTTTGAGTGGTGAGCTGTCCAAATTTGATCCTGGACGTTTATTTGTGCGTTGGAAGGAAGCAATACATCATGGTTGTTGATTTGGGACACGTCACAGTACTTGGGGATCAAGGTGTTCTCTGATTGGTGGAATGGGAATTTGGGGGTAGGGTCCACAGTGAGTGGGAAGAGGGTTTTGTGTGTGGGAAATGTTCCTGCGTGTGTGAATCACACGTGGGCAAGGTTAATTGAGTTTTAACCTAGGCTTAAGTGAAATAGAACCTGGGGGTGAAAAGTGAATAGTAACTTCTTTTTGATCCGTATTTGGGGGAAAAGGAAGTGTTAGGCGCCAGTTTTGTTTAAATGTTTCATTGGTACACCTTTGGCCCTTATCCTTTGATATTTTTGGCATATAAAGATTTTCAGCCTTAAAACCTTTTCTCCTTTGTTAAAAACTTTCACCCTTTTACATTTTTGGCACAACCTTTTGGAAAAAGGTTTCAAAGGACCATTTTTGCCATTTTGAGTAATTTCAAGGGCTGATCTTGGACAATCTTGATCTTCAAAGGTCTTCAATGTCTCTTAATCTTCATGAGGGACCATAATTGACAAATTGATTTTGTTGAGGGACCAATCTTGTCATTTCTTCAAAGTTGAAGGACCTTTTTGCAATTTTGACAAACTTAAGGGACCAAACTTGTAATTATCAATATACAAGGGTTTTAAGTGTCATTTCTTCATTCTTGGAGAATCAATCTTGTTTGTCTTCAAGTCTTCAAGGTATTTTGTTGAAAATTCCATGATTAGGGCCCGGTTCATTGTACGGCTTCGTTTCTCGTGTCCGTTTTTCCTTGTATCTTGTGATCTTTTGTCTTTTTCACGATATCCATGCCTAAAATACACAAGTAAACAAACACAAGCATATATATGGTATTTTATGACATTTTTATGTATTTAAAGCCCGAAAAGAACGATGAGATCATGTATAAATGCCATCTCATCACTCCCCCATACTAAGCCATTGCCGTGCCCTCACGCAATGCTAGAATAAAGTATCAAAGCATCTCCAAAATTTAATTTTTATAAACCTTTATTGAAAAGTAAAAGACTTGCAACATACTACGAGAATGTGTAAACACATAATGTATGATTTTCATCACCAAAATGTGATTTTTAGGGTCAAAGAATAGAAACAAGTTAATGTCCCTTAGAGTAAACTTCGTCATCCTTGATTGTCATACATTCCATGCTAAGTGCAAAAACAAGATCATTGTTGGTACAAGTCACAATGCTAACACTACTCATACGTCCAAATTGTGTAATACTTTTTCTCCCCGCAATCCTAGTTATTATAAAAGGAAATGGGTTACTAGCATTTTTTATCTATTTGTCATGGATCACAAGTGATTCATATTTGACTTATTTGAGTAGTTATTAGTCCGAAAGCAAAGTAGCACGATTTGATCAATAGTTAGCCGAAGGACAAAATCTTTTAAAACGGCTTCTCGTGTATCTCCTTAAGTTCATATCTTGGCATAACTCTTTTCACGATTTGAGACCTTTCTCGGACCGATATTTGGCATGTACTTCATACTTCAAATCTTTGGAAGACGTTCTTGAAATTATGGTCTTCTCTTCATATAATTGGAATTTCTTCACTTGACGTTTTTGAGAGATTCTTCATATAGGACCACGACTTCATCATTTTTCTTCAATCTTTACTTTGGATTTTGATATACAACGATCCGCCTCCTTTTCGGACTTGGATATATTTATCCTCATACCTTGTTAGGGTCTTTTTGGATAGACTTTCTCCATTCTTTAGGGAGTGATTGCTTCTCGTCGTGTGTCTCGATCCTTCATATTGATTTTGGAATAATGATACTTCACATCATCTTTGGATCTTTAGCAAAAATAGAGCTCCTCATGCCTTGTTAGGGCCTTTTTGGATAATCGTCAATCTTCGCGTCCCGCTTCAATAAGTTATGCCTTGGCTATGAACTCTATTCAACCCCGAGCAACTTTTAAACGATCTTTCGCTAGAGGCTAAGTAACTTTTCAAATCGTATGACCTTACTTATTGCAATTATGATTTATTCCTAATGCATTGATCTTATGGGAAGAAAAAGCCACAATTAAAAACATATGAGTTTTTGAAAGAACACTTTCATGTTCTACGTTTAGCATGATCACTTGTCTAGCTCTATCATTTCTCGTTCTTCACTATATAAAGACCTCTAATTAAAGAGACTCGTGAATACTTAGCCATGCAAGTCAAAATTAAGCCAAATTTGGATTAGCTTTCATTAAGACTATATCAAATCAAAGTTTTGGGTTTTCAAGCCACCTATAGGATCTTGCACTTTCTTGGACTTTTTCAAGTTTAGAGAATGCGTTTTATAGTTCCCTTGATAAGTGACTTTCTAGAATCAATTATAGGAACTTGCGAAAAGTTCTTGTTCTTAACCCGAATGAATTAAGACTTTCGCGTTTTAAAGCTCCCTATATAAAAGTCTAGCAAAACTTGAATTGAGCGGGTTAAGGAATGTAAATGGCTCCAAATGCCCATCAAGTCAAAAATTAACTCTTATTCTACCCATCGGAAAATATACATTCGTGTCTTAAAAACACTTATGAAAACTAAGAAAAATTTTAAAATTTGGCCATTTTTAGCCTTATTAGCAAAACAAAACATTGAAAATTGGAAAACGTGAGGGCGTAGCAAAGAAAGTACCTATTCACCCCCCCCCCCCCCCCCCATACTAAAAGTAAACATTGTCCTCAATGTTTCGAGTCTAAAGGTGGAGCACCCCCATACTAGAGACGAAGAATCGAATGCTTAGGATCTAGCATGGAAAGGGTGATCAACAATATATCTAAAGCCGTTTATTAAGTATGCTAAAAGATAATTGTTAGAACAATAAAGGATATGTCATGGAATCGTGAAAAACTTCTTCAAACGAACGATGGAGGCTCACGTAAATGAACACGAGAGTCTTCAATCGTAGATGATGATGATGATCTAGATAACACAATCACAAACAACCACGAGACAACGAGTTGGAAGGGTACAAGTCCCCTTATTAGTGAATATAAAAGATAAGCATGGGATCTCCCCCACGAGGCACCTCGTTTTTGATTACCGAGTCATGAGCTCGACTCGATCCCCTCAAAATGTGAACATTTAGGGATAATCGTGGTGTGGTCAATGGGGCTTACATGATAAACAAGGCCCAAAAAGCAACCGGTATAAAGGACTAAGTCCTTAAATGATGCAAAATACCGGGGTCGAAGATGGCGTTCTCGTTTTCATGGAAAAAACAATTTAACGCCACTTCAACATGTGCCATAAACTCAAAGAGTTTGAAGAAAATAGATGGAAATAGAAGGGTGAGTCAATTGGTAAGACAAACATTTGAGCTACTCGAGGTAGACTCGCACCAAGCAAATAGATATAGTTTCCATTTATTGCATCGGTGGAAGACCGAGATTTCCCTTTATATGAAATTCCGGGATTCAGAATCTCGTCCTCGGTGGACAAGGATGAGGGAACATAAGGGGCTTCCCCCATACTAAAACCACACAAAACATCGTCAAAAGGAGTAGACGAGTTTGTAGCACTCAAAACACGTGGTGATGACGGAGTTAGATTTGTAGAAAATTCAATTAAATCACATTTAAAATCATTTCCTTTTTTATCTTTTGAACTCTCCTTATGAAAACCCTTTTTGATTATGTCGAAAATGTTCGGTGTTTCTAAGACGATGTTAGTCACACTAAAAATTCTCACATTTTGAAACCGTTTTGGTTTTGGTGGTGGCAAGTTCTCAAAACGTTTATCGACGAAGAAAACCTCCCCATTGGGGTCTACATATTCATCATCCGAAAGATCTTCCGTAGAAACCGGCAACTTATCAACACTTTTCAAGAATGAATGTTCGAGGTGAGGCGGAGGATTTTTCGATTCAAGTATTGATGGTTTCTTCTTTGTAGGCTTTACACTCATAACCTCCACCGGCGGAGGAAATGGTAAATTGTTTTTGGCGACATTCCCTAAAACTCTTGGTGAAAATTCTTTGCAAATGACATTGGTCAAGTCACCATGGTTTAAAGTTGCAATAGAATAGACATGAGAAAGATTGGAGTTTTGTGTTGCATTGATGACAAGTTCTTCTTCATTGAAACGAAGGGTGATTTTTCGAGCATGAACATCGATAAGTGCTCTTGATGTATCCAAAAATGAACGACCCAAAATGAGAGGAACTTTTTGATCGATGGGAATGTCTACAACGATAAAGTCAACGGGATAGTAAAACTTTCCGACTTTAACGAAAACGTCCTCGGCTACTCCACATGCCATGATCGTAGAATGATCGGCCATCTCGATAGACATGTTCGAGGGAGTAAGAGCCGGAAGAGAAAGCGATTTGAAAATCTCGAGAGGCATTAAATTAATACTAGCACCAAGATCGGCCAAGGCGTAGCATTCCTCCATATCTTGAATAGCACACGGAATCAAAAATTTACCGGGATCACCGACTTTTTGTGGTATGCGGCTAAGAAAAACTGATGAACAACTAGACGATTGTTGTAACTTCTCTTTGTTGTTAAGCATACTTTTGAAGTTTGCGGCGAATCGAGGCATCATGATTAAAGCATCGGCAAAACTTATGTTAAAATGCAAATCACGAAACATTTTCATAAATAGCTCAAATTGATAATTGTTCCTTTCTTGTGCTTTCTCTTTGTTTCGTCTCGAAGGGTAAGGTAAAGGTGGTGTGGGTTGGTCATTAGGCAACGGCCTTGGAAACTCGGGTTCCATGATGGGTATTGGTTCAACCGTAGGTGTGGTTTGAGCGGTACTTCGTGGGCTTGTAATGTGCTCCTTTTTGACCATCACCTCGGGTTCTTTCTCGATTTCCTTCTCCGTAGAAGTACTTGGACGAGAGATTGGTTCCTTGAAAGTTTTACCACTTCGTGTAGCAACAACCTTCAATTCTCCCCTCGGGTTGTTAATGGTATCACTAGGAAGACCACCCGAAGAAGAGGGTTTACACATGATAGCTTCAAACATCTTAGCCATTCGGTCCTCAAATTTTGATTGCCTAGCATCCGCTTTCAATAACTCTTGCTTAATCTCATGTTGTCCTAATTCCATCTTTTGTTGGTTTTGTTGAAGACGTTGGACATTTCCTTCCATTTTGTTTGCATGAGTTTTAAGTTCATTAGCAAGTTTATTTTTAAGCTCGTTTTTCAACTCGGATCTTAAGCTAATCATCTCACGTTGCATATTATCAAATTTAGCATCATTTGCTTTTGCATAATCCAAAAATTCTCCTTGAAAATTTTTCGTGTGAGCATTTTGAAAACCTTGTGTAGTGTTTTGAAAATCACGGTTTTGGTTTTGATTAGAGATTTGTCCATTCCCACTTTGATAATTCCCTTTGTTGTAATTGCGTGTGTTGCCTTGGTAATTACCTTGGTTGTTGTTTCGATAGTTATTAACATTTTGGTTTGGTGGAGCTTGATTTGGACGAGAACCTTGGCCGTTTTGGTTATAAGTTCCCGTTGCTACGTAAGCACTCGAAGTGTTACCATCCGCGGTAATGCACTCGGAAAGATCATGAGCTCCCCCACAAGATAAACAACTCTTAGCAACCGCTTTAACCGAAGCGGAATTGGAAGCTTCTTGAGCCTTCCAATGGGACATTAGATTAGCAAATCTATCAAAAAACCGATTTTCCTCATTAGCTTCATCATGTAAGGCGTTAATGCTACGAGACGATTGTGACGAAGATGACGAACCCATATTGGCAACACTCGGTGTGTTACGAGGGCTATAAACCTTAGATCTATTTTCAATGATTTGTAAAGCCTCATTTGTCGTCTTGCACAAAAAATTACCACCCGCGGCGGCATTCAAATAATCTCGTTCATGATCATTAAGCCCATTATAAAAAGTATCCACTTGATGTAATTCCGAAAAATCATGGTGAGGACATTCATGTAACATTTCTTTAAATCGTTCCCATGCCATTGAAAAACTTTCATTTGGTCTTTGTGTAAAACGTGAAATCTCGTTTTTCAAATGTGTTGTCTTAGATGGTGGAAAAAATTGATTCACAAATTTAGACACGAGATCGGCCCATGTCAAAATCGAATTCGGCGGTTCTTTCTCAAGCCATATCTTGGCGGGTCCATCTAACGAGTAAGGAAACAACATCATCTTAATGGCATCGTGTGGTACATCCTTAAACTTGCTTGTCGCGGTGAGACGATTAAATTGCCTAATGTGATAATGTGGGTTGTCTTTTTCGTGACCGCGAAACTTGTTTGCTTGAAGCATAGACATTAAACCCGTTTTGATCTCAAAGTTCTCCGCAAGGATGGCGGGAATCACAATGGCCTCTCCAAAACCCTCGGTGGGTGCTTGAAGCAACTCCATCATAGTACGATTAGCCATGATAGCTTCTTGTTCTACAATAGGTTCCTCACTTGGAGACTCCTCACTAGAATGAGCTTTAGTAGGAGTTTTGTTCTTGCGTCTACGTGCACGTTTTGCTTGATTACGAGTGAGCATAAACGTCACGTACAACGTGGAGACGAGCAAAGAAGATTCTTTTTGGTATTTTGTGTTTTTTCAATTTTTTTTGTGGTTTTTGATTGTATTAACCTTTTTGGAATTTGGTGAATGTATTAAGTAGACAATGAGTCCACAAATCTCCTCACTAATCAAATCTCTTGATTAAAAAGGCCTCAAGGAATGAAAACGATCACGTGGAGTGAACGCCTTCGATGACTTTAGAACGATGGTGGAACACCAAATCGTTCAAGAGGGTTTAATCAAATGGAAACCAAGAAAATATATATGATATGTAATAATACTTTGGGCGGCAAAACCCTCGATTCACTCTCAAAATCAAATACGCACAAGCAAGCGGAGGAAACGAGGCGGCGCGAAGCACTTAAGAGCCTTTTTCCTTTAGGTTGTGAAATACAACCGCCTTATACCCACCTTATAGTTTGTATTATCAAGATTAAGCTTCACGAAAGTATTTATCTATTTTGCCTTTTTCTTTGGTTTGAGATTCGAATACAATGATCGAGTGATGAAATCCCGAATCAAGGTTGTGATTGCTCACGTATTTGGAGTACTTGTGTATTTATTGTTCTACGTATTTGGAGTACTTGTGTATTTATTGTCTTAATTTAATAATATTCCCATATTATTAATCGACAACAGACATTTAGCATAACATTTATTCATGGATCAAAACATGTAAAATAGGATACAAAAGTAATTAATAAGAATAAATGAAACCTGATTGTAGTCCTTTTACGTATACTTTATTTTAGGAAAAACAAAGCAACACAAAATAGTGGAAAGTATTAAGTACGACGGTTTAGGAAAACCGTGCACAAATGACCCTTAATCAAATAAAAAGAGATGAAAGTTCGTTTCCCAAGGAGGTATATGTGTTGTGAATTAACTTGTATTTATTTGAGATTAATATTTGAGAAGAATGGGGATGAGAAGATGAAAAGACGGTTACGTTAAAATTACACTATGACGTAAAAGACGTAAAGTCGTGAAAAACTACCCAAATAAAAAAAAATTATACTAAGACCAAAAAAAAAATCAATAATTAAAAAGACTAAAAAGAAGTCTAAAATAATATAAATAAAGATAAAAATCCAACAAAGATATTTTAAAACCTTTTATTAATTAAATATTTAATTTTAAATGCTAATTAAAGCCCTAAAATTAAATATAACTAACTCAAATGTCTAAAATATGATTTTATTGAATAATTACTTAACTTATACTATTAGAAGACTAAAAAGTAATTTTCTAAAAATTAAAAGCTATTAAAACTATTTTTAAAACTCTAAAAATGATTTAAAATGATTAAAAACTAATTAAACTTAAAATAATTATAAAAATAAATCTAAAAGCTATAAAAATATTCTAAAAATGGAAAAGGTCCTAATTAATGCTAAAGAATATAGGAAAAATGAAAAAGAAATAAAAATAAAATTTTGATTTTTTTAATAATAAAATAATATTAAAATAATGCTAAAAATAAAAAGTTAATAAAATTAATTCTAAAAAATTTCTAAAATCTTAAAATATTCTAACTAAGATAAAAACACAAACTAAAGTTCCTAAACCCTTTTTAATAATTTTATAAAAATGTTTAAAGTTTATAAAAAACCTTAAAATAATATAAAATTAAAAATTAAAGTTTATAAAACCAAAACAAGATGTAAACCTCAAATTATTATTTTAAAAGCTAAGAATAATTTTTCCTAAAAATTAAAACTCTTTTTCCTATTTTTTAATGATTTAATAAAAAATGTATAATAAATAAATTCTAGAAAATAATCTAATAAAGGGAAAAATATAAAAATTAGCTAGAAAAGTCTTAAATCCTATAAAGGTCCTAAGAAAAGTTGAATAAGCCAAAATCAAAAAGCAAATAAGCTGGAAAAATGGAAAGTAAGCTACGGCTTATATTAATAAGCTAGAAACCAAAAACGTGTTAAATAACATTTGAAATCAAACACTAACGTAAAAAACCATCTAGATTAGCGGTAGGACACTTAACCCTCCAGCGAGAGGTCTAGTGTTCGAGTCCTGCTACGGGTGAGTTTTTGCTCTTTTTTTCTTTTTTATTTTTTTCTTTTTCCAACAAATCAGTGACCCCTTATAAGCTAACAATCCAAACCAAATTCACTTTTTATGCAAGATTTAAACAGATTGAAGATCAAAAATGTAGCCAGGTTCCAAATTTTGAACACAAGCTTATGCTTGTTTTTTACTTTCTTCACAGGTTACAAAAGGCCCAAGAGGAGCTTGGGAGATGGCTTATTTGTGGATGTTTTGGACAATGGGGGCACCCTTGTGCTTATTGAAGCACAAGGAGTCAAGTACAATCAAAAGCAAGCACTTAGCAATCAAAAATTCTCAAAACAATGAACACAAA
Source organism: Glebionis coronaria (assembly GCA_025667525.1). Classification (NCBI taxonomy): domain Eukaryota; kingdom Viridiplantae; phylum Streptophyta; class Magnoliopsida; order Asterales; family Asteraceae; genus Glebionis; species Glebionis coronaria. The sequence continues at coordinate 496,724,401 of CM046874.1, forward strand.
AGCAATATCAAGTTTCTGTGATGATTAAGCTAGGTCTGTGGACTTAGAGCTGATTTACTTGCAATTTAATGAACTTCAAAGCTTCAAAATTGGCATACACACTCACCATCTAGCACAAAAGTAATCTTAACTACTCAATTAGTCTAACACTTAACAGAAAACAAGATCTAGCAACAAAATTTCAGGAAAAACAGACAGATTAGTGGATATGCAGGTTTTCAAGCTCACTTTTCCTTTTTACACTTAAACTTGCTTTCAAACTTGTCCCAATCTTACTTACTAACTAGCATGTAACATATGACAACCTTTAACAACTTTCTAACACCCTTTTCAAACACATTCCAAGATTACTACCCTGCTTAAACACGTTTCCAAACACCCTTTTATATTTTGAAAACCAAGCTTTTTCAAATCAAAACACTCTTAAAACTAATCAAACTGTTTCCCTTAGCATCTACATGCATATGACATCACAAAAAACACAAATCAAGCACCTACTAATAACAATCATCAAATAATCATGAACATCACATAAATTCAATATTTCTGAAATATCAAAAAGGAAACAAGTGTTTTTACCTCAGGACCCTACATCCAGGGCCCTAGTGGATGTAAATCCACCTCCCACAAGGCTGGAGGCCTGTGCAGATCAATAATCAACAGCCTTCTTCCTGTTTAAGACAAATCAAAGCAAAACAGTATACAAGCAGTTATATAATCTGTTTCCTTTTTATTCTTACTTAAACCTTTCCAAAAAACTTTTAATCCTTATAAATCACGTTTTTGAAACACTGTAACAACAATCACTTAATCCTCTAATCACCAAAACCTGAAACAAATTCTTCCAAAAATATTTCAAATTTCAGAAACCTTTAACTAAATTTTGAAAAACAAAATCAGTTAACCAAATAACAAATGGAACTCAGAATCAAGCTTTTACACAATACACAACTTTTAAAAACAATAAAAAGGAATTACACTTGATTAAATCAAACACCAAACTTTTATTTTCTTAAAAAGGGATTACAAGTGAAAAGCTTGAAAACTGGAACAAAGGGGATACCACAGGCTGGTCCTCCTTTTATACTACCTAAAGAACTCTCTAGAATGCTTAAAATCACAAACCCTAATCTAGAAATTCTCCAAAATGCCCTTGATGCGTGTTTGAGTGGTGAGCTGTCCAAATTTGATCCTGGACGTTTATTTGTGCGTTGGAAGGAAGCAATACATCATGGTTGTTGATTTGGGACACGTCACAGTACTTGGGGATCAAGGTGTTCTCTGATTGGTGGAATGGGAATTTGGGGGTAAGGTCCACAGTGAGTGGGAAGAGGGTTTTGTGTGTGGGAAATGTTCCTGCGTGTGTGAATCACACGTGGGCAAGGTTAATTGAGTTTTAACCTAGGCTTAAGTGAAATAGAACCTGGGGGTGAAAAGTGAATAGTAACTTCTTTTTTATCCGTATTTGGGGGAATAGGAAGTGTTAGGCGCCAGTTTTGTTTAAATGTTTCATTGGTACACCTTTGGCCCTTATCCTTTGATATTTTTGGCATATAAAGATTTTCAGCCTTAAAACCTTTTCTCCTTTGTTAAAAACTTTCACCCTTTTACATTTTTGGCACAACCTTTTGGAAAAAGGTTTCAAAGGACCATTTTTGCCATTTTGAGTAATTTCAAGGGCTGATCTTGGACAATCTTGATCTTCAAAGGTCTTCAATGTCTCTTAATCTTCATGAGGGACCATAATTGACAAATTGATTTTGTTGAGGGACCAATCTTGTCATTTCTTCAAAGTTGAAGGACCTTTTTGCAATTTTGACAAACTTAAGGGACCAAACTTGTAATTATCAATATACAAGGGTTTTAAGTGTCATTTCTTCATTCTTGGAGGATCAATCTTGTTTGTCTTCAAGTCTTCAAGGTATTTTGTTGAAAATTCCATGATTAGGGCCCGGTTCATTGTACGGCTTCGTTTCTCGTGTCCGTTTTTCCTTGTATCTTGTGATCTTTTGTCTTTTTCACGATATCCATGCCTAAAATACACAAGTAAACAAACACAAGCATATATATGGTATTTTATGACATTTTTATGTATTTAAAGCCCGAAAAGAATGATGAGATCATGTATAAATGCCATCTCATCAAAACCTAATCTTTATTTTATTAAATAATAATGTCTTAACATCCTTTATCCAAATACTAATCACAGATTTATTGCATGAGTTCTCTAGCTAGTTGCAGCCCAATAACCTTGGCATGCTTAACTACCTTTGGTCTAGGCAAAGCCTTAGTTAAAGGATCAGCTACGTTATCATCTGTGTGAACTTTTATTAATTTAATTTCACGAGCTTCAACTTGTTCTCGGACGTAGTGATGTCTACGCTTAAAGTGTATGGCGCCCTTCATGATTCCAGCATCATTGGCGAATATGATTACGGTTGAATTATCCCTATACATATTTATTACGTTCTTTTATTGCAAGCATCATCCCAAGATCTCCAATAAAGTTCCTAATCCAAACCACATTTAGTTATGTATATGGCTACCCTCTGAATAGCAAAACATTTCTTTTCGTATTCTTCAAATACTGAAGAAAATGTTTAACAGCAACCTAGTGGAGCTACCTTAGATTCTGTTGGTATAAACTGACCAAGTTCTGAGCAAATGCCACATCAGCCTTGTGCATCTAACAACATACATAATAGATCCTACGGCTGAAGCGTAAGGCACCTTCTGCACGTATGCCTCTTCTTCAGGAGTTGATGCATTCATCCTCATGACTCAGATTGTGCTTAACTTCCATAGGTTGAAAACCTTTATTAGAATTATGCATATTAATGTATGAATTTTGTCAATTAAAATTAACAATCAATGTTCATTTTTCCTCGACTCACTCGAATTGATTTCCAATTAAACGTAAGATTTATTGTTCATGGTGAAACGTAATTTTGGTATTTTAAAAACTAAAATCTATTTAATTAAAAACTATCTAAAAAACTTAATTAAAACTATTGAAAACTATTTCAAATTTAAATAAAACTAAAAATTATTTAATCTAAAAAAAATCTTTGAAACTAATTAAACCAATTAAAAGCAAATCTATATTTAATAAAAATATAAACTAATTAAAAACTTAACTTTATAAAAACTTTAAATGAAATCTATTTAAAACAAAATTTTTAATAAGACTAAATAATAAAAAAACTAATTTATGAAAGTAATAAAAATAGATTTGTTTGTTTTTAAACTTTTAATAAAAATAAATAAAACTTTGAATTAAAATTAATGAAAAACTTTTAATTAAAATTACTTAAACTATAATCTTGTATTAAACAATATTAATAAAACTGCCAGTCATTAACAAACTAAACTATATTAGTTAAATGGTGCTGTTAGAAATACGTTTTAACGTATATTAGAAGTATCGGTCACTCCACAATATGATTTATGTTGTAATAGCTCGTAGTTAGTAATTAGTTATTATTTGCTTATTAACTTAAGTAAGAACCGGTCCATGGGCTTGTCATGGACCGGCCCAAGCCCAATGTTTAGCTTGGACTATAAATACCCCTTTCCACTAAGGAAAGGGGTTGGTTGTTATCATTTCTTAATTTCCACTTAATAAAATTCACATAGTTTCTCTCACTTTCTCTCTCTAACTTTCTCTCTCTAGAAATTAACAAACCCCTTCATAGATTCATTGATTATCAATATTCTACATTTGGTATCAAGAGCTATGGGGTGATTTAAGGTGGTGATTTGTGTGGTTTTTTTTAGTTTTTGATTGTATTAGTGTTCTTTAAGAAAAATCATCTTGATTCTTGGTGTTTTTGATGTTTTTGTGATTGGGATTAGTGGATAAGTATTAGTTGTTACTTATTTTAGTCGAAAGCACAAAACTTTTTGGGTTATTTGGTCAAAATCTGGGCTTAATCGTAAGTTTTACTGTTCTACTGTTCATCGGACAAAGTTTCTGTTCATTCAGCAAAACTTCCGGATCAAGGAGTTCCGGATCAAGAAACTTCCGAACCAAGGAGTTCCGAGTCAAGAAGTTCCGAATCAAGAAACTTCCGAACCAAGAAGTTCCGAGTCAAGAAACTTCCGAACCAAGAACTTCCGAGTCAAGAAGTTCCGGATCAAGAAACTTCCGAACCAAGAAGTTCCGGATCAAGCCAAAGTTCCAAACCAAGAACTTCCGAGTCAAGAAGTTCCGGATCAAGCCAAAGTTCCGGATCAATAACTTCCGAACCAAGAAGTTCCGAATCAATCCAAAAAGTTCCGAATCAAGGTAATCTTCCGAATCAACAAAAAGTTCCGAATCAAGGTAATCTTCCGAATCAAACTTTCGAATCAACAAAAAGTTCCGAATCAAGGGTGATTTTGCTTGTTTTTTCGACGATTTTTTAGAGGATTTAATCTTGGTTTCATACAACAAAAACACAACACAATTCACAAGCTTTACTTCACTGCTCGATCTACCGATAATCTCTGTTTCTTTGAAGAAAAACAAAATGAATCCAAATTCAGTAATGCCTCAGATGACATCTCTTACGGATATATCAATCATAACGGGAACTGATAGCCGTCCACCGATGCTTATTAAAGAGGTGTTTGAGGCATGGCAAGGTCGAATGATGCAATATCTAAAGGGGAAACCGACATACGGAAGGCTTATGGTCAAATCGATTTTGAATGGTCCACTCGACTATGGTACCATTACGGTTGATAATGTGACTAGACCACGAGAATTTGAAGAACTTACTCCAGCTCAACAACTTGTTGCAGATGCAGATGAAAAAGCTCTTCAAACAATTCTCCAAGCTCTTCCCCATGACATCTATAGGATGGTGAGTCAGTATACGGTGGCAAAGGATCTATGGGAACGTCTTAAGGTGTTGCTACAAGGCACGTCTCTCACCAAACAAGAAAGGGAGTGTCAGCTGTATGATTTGTTTGATAGATTCACCTACAACCCAGGGGAAACACTTCACGATTATTACTTCAGATTCACCACACTCATGAATGATCTGAATGTATACAATCTTGTGATCGCACCATTCCAGGTTAACACCAAATTCTTGAATACTCTACCTCAAGCTGAATGGGGTGAGTACATTACTGATGTGAAGTTAACCCGGGATTTGCATAAGTGCAATTTAGATCAAATCTATGCCTTCCTTCAGCAGCATGAGAAGCATGTGATTATGCACCGTTCTCCTCGTGGTATGCACCCAGATTCTTTAGCATTGATGGCGAATCAACCAAGCTTGTCTCACAACAACACACCCTATATCTTGGGACATCAAGCTTATCATCAATCACCTTACATGACACCAGCCTTTCCCCAATACTCGATTCTACCACAACCACCCACCTCACATCAGCAACAATATCGGTTCAATGCACCCTCACCACAGTATGCTTCACAACTTCATCCAGCAAATGTTGCACATTATGCTCAGCCATCATATTCTTCTTATCAAGAGAATGCAGCATATCCAACAAGCTACCCTGATCAAATGAGTATTCCTTCTACTGATTATGCAGCTTATCCAGATCAAGCACTTTATTGTGATGATGAGGAAGTCCCAGTTCCTGTATTCCAACAACGAGCTGACCCAGTTGAAGTGCTAACTACTATGTCTGCTTACCTCACAAGAACTTTAAGCAAACGAGGATTCAGAGGATCAGCTCCTACCAACAATCAGTTGAGGAATTCATCCAATTCTCGCCAACAAGCTACAATTGAGAATGGCAGAGTAATGGTTCAGCCAATTCAGCCGTATCAGGGGAGAACTTCCACATCAACCAATGTTCGCACCGCCAATCCTGCTCCTGCTCCAATGGTCAATAATCCTCCACGGGCTAATACAGGCAAGTTGAGAATGATCACATGCTACAACTACAAGGAAGAGGGTCATATGTCCAGGGATTGTAAGAAACCCAAGAGGAGAAGGGATGGACAGTGGTTTGCAGAAAAGATCTATCTGGTAAATGCTCAGGCGCAAGGAAGGGAACTTGATGAAGAGGAGCTTGCATTTCTTGCTGACCCAGGGATTGCTGAACAAGACGTTGTCACTACGCAAAATGCAGCTTACCAAGCCGATGATCTTGATGCGTATGATTCCGACTGTGATGACTTTCAAACTGCAAAGGCTGCTTTCATGGCAACTTTTTCCAGCTTAGGGCCAGATAAGAAATCTGAGGTACTTATTAATAACACTGATAATGCCACTGATGCTAGTATTCAACCACATCAAGTTGGGCAAGAGAGTGCTGACTCGAATGAATCTTCGGTGGTGAGTCTTTCAAATGAGGAGACAAACAATGATAGCAATATCAATGTGAGTTCCCAGACTTTGAGTGAATCACAACCGGGACCCAGTTCGCATACGCCTACTCCTGCTCAACAAGATTTGGTCATGGTTCCTGCTACACTACTTAGCCAAATGAATGCTGAACTCTTAGAAACCTTAGCTTAGAATAAGAATTTGTCTGATGAGCTTGCCTTAAGCAATGAGAAAGTACAAACTTTGGAATTAGTGCCTTCGTCTAGTGTTCTCACAAATCTCGAATATGATCACTTTAGAAACAAACAAATGGGTCACTTGCAAGAAATCGAAAACTTAAGAGCAAATTTGTCTAGTGAACTTAGAGAAAAGGAGTTAGTGGTCACTAATTTTCAAAAACTTCAAACTGATTTTGAATTACTCGAATCTAAGAAGACTGAAATGGAGATTAATGCTACCAATAAGATTAGAAGTCTAGACTACTTGCTGTTAAGACAATACGCTGCTTCACAACTAGTTCACTTATTTGATGCTTCGTTTAAAGAGTTTAACTTATCACGTCTAAAAGGCCTTCCCCCTAATCCACGATATGCAAAACAAGCTTTAAGACATAGTCCTAGACTTTATAATGCAACTCAATTAGGATTGGCTTTAGACCCGATTGTTTTTCCCAATGATCGAACAAGTAAGGTTCTAGTTGATGAGGATCGGTCATACAATTCAGAAAAATATCCCGAGTGTGATTATTTTAAAATGAATAAGGAGCTTGCTAAAACTGATTTTAGAGTTCGCTTCCATATGGATAAAGATCTCATTACAGCACCAACCTACATGTTAGAGGAAGAACGCCCTAGTACATTTCCTACACTTGTCAACATGGAAGGTCCTAAGGAAATTCCAAAGAATCTTCCACCTGTTAGCACTGTATGGTTAAACTTGAAAGAGATTAACCGATACTTTACTAACTTTGACAAGGTCATTTTGGAATGTACGACTTCAAATGGCTTAAACGCCGGAGAATGGGCTTTCGAACACATGAACGAGGTGTTTAAAACTAAGATCAATCCGTTTGTCGAAAGTCTAAAAGGAAGTTTTGCATCTCTTAAGGAAAATCTACAGTTTGAAATTGGTGAAGTTCAAAAAGTGTTTTATGAAATGGACACCGCTTACGAACTGCAACTAATTGAAAAGGAAATGATTTCAACCGAATATGACCGATTCTTGTCCGAAGTAATCTCGTGTGATGTGCTTACTATTGTAAATGTTAAATATTCGAATGAGCTTACATCCGCTATGATGAATTGTGATGCTGTGAATATTTGTCAGGATATTTGTGATGATGTTTGTGATATTTCTGTAAATGTTGCTGAAACTGTAAATGAGGTAGATAATCATTCTTGTCACGAATCTAACGCTGAGTTTTTAAAGCTACAAGATTCTTATAATTTACTTTCTCAACGCTTTAATCAACTAGAACAACATTGTATATCTTTAGAATTAAAACAACAAGCTCAAAATGAAAATCTTTTGATATCAAATGTTTGTGAAAACGGTGTTGAGACAAGTGACAAGATGATTGCAATTGTTAAGACATTAGAGGAAGAAATCATGAGATTGAAGAGAGAGATATCATCAAAGGAAACATTAAGAATGGAACTAGAGGCCGCAGAGTCTAAAAACCAGGTCTTAGAAATTAGACTATCAACTGTTCTAGGGGAGATGGATCGGACAAGGCAGGGACTATCCGCTCTTTATGGTTCACTAGAAGATCGATTCGCTTTTAATGCGACACAGCAACAATATTATGTTGAACAACTGAACCAAAAGTGCGAAGAAATCTCTGACTTGAACATCCTGCTCATAGACAAAAATATGGTTTTGGCTGAGTTAAAGGAGACACTTCTTCTCACCCGACAAGAAGTTGTTGATAACTTAGCTACCGACTCTGCACCGTCCACTAGTGCTCCAACAACCAAGAAAGTAGTGCTTTATAAGAATCCGCTTCATAAGAGAAACCAGCTTACCTATGATGATTATATGAGGAATGCCATTAAGCATGTCGATCTTCTTAGGGATATTGTAGACGATCTTTATGCCTTAGATCCCTTAAGTAGCGACTATTATTCGGCTCATGAATATGTTAAGCGAGTTCAATATTGCTTGGCTTATTTGCAATACATAGGTACACCAGGTTCTGCACTACTTAATAATAGGCCCATTGCTGTCACTCCATTTAATAAGACTCCAGGAGCGAAACCGTCATTGGCACAATCAAGTAAGACACCTTTAAAATCTGCTGCTAATATTCCCAATTTGCCTTCTACAGGATTAAAAGAGACTACTAAGGCTAAAGGATCGCCACTCAAGAAAGCTAAGATCAAGCCCGCCACTAGTAGTGCCACAAAGAAGAAAGTAGAAGTCCACAATAGGAATGCTAGTTCAGTTTTAAATAAAACGAATCATGTTAAGACTAAAAGCTCTGCGCCTGTGCAGCAGCCTAAACCATTCGTGAATTCTGATTTAAATTGCTGGAATTGTAATGAATGTATGTTTTCACAGCGTCATGATTTGTGTCTGATTGATCACGTTAATGAAATGAATGCTATTAAGAATGGTCTTGAATGGAAGCCAACGGGTAGAACTCGTGCCAAAGTTGGCTGGCAATGGCGTCCCACTGGTAGGACCTTTACTCTCGATGGTAAAATGTGCCCTTTAACTAGGAATGCATCCATTGAGGTTAGGTCTGAGCGTCCTTTAGTTAGGAACACTCGCACTCAAGTAAGGAAACAGCGCCCTTTAATTAGGTCAGCCTCCACTTTAGTGCCTATCAGTGTAGAAATACCTCAGGATTTGAGCCAATTAGAATCTACACCACTAATTAAGAAGAAAAAGGCTAGGAAATCTAAGAAACCTAGAGTTAGCAAATCTAAGATTATTAAATCTGTACCTGCTAATAACAAGGAACACTCAGATTCCGATACCTCTACATTGTCTTTGTGTGATGATATTTTCAGGTGGTCCAAATCATCCTGTGGTATTTGGACTCCGGTTGTTCAAAACATATGACCGGAAATCGCTCGATGCTCCGAAATTTCGTCAGCAAGTTTCTTGGTACGGTTAAATTTGGGAATGATCATATAGCAAAGATTATGGGATATGGTGAATATCAGATTGGAAACGTGACGATTTCTAGGGTATACTATGTTGAAGGTCTTGGTCATAACTTATTCTCAGTAGGACAGTTTTGTGATTCCAACCTTGAGGTTGCTTTTCGACAACACACTTGTTTCATCCGCAACTTGGAAGGAAAAGATTTGTTGAAGGGATCTCGTGGTGCAAATCTTTACACTTTGTCCTTACAAGACATGATGGCCGCTTCTCCAGTATGTCTTCTCTCTAAAGCTTCTAAGACCAAGTCATGGTTATGGCATCGCAGATTATCTCATCTTAATTTTGATGCTATTAATCATCTGGCTAAAAACGAGTTAGTTCGTGGTCTTCCCAAGCTTAAATTTCACAAGGATCATTTATGTTCCGCGTGTTCAAGGGGGAAAAGCACCAAGAAATCTTACAAACCCAAAGCTGAAGACACTAATCAAGAAAAACTTCATCTTTTGCATATGGATCTTTGTGGACCGATGAGAACTGAAAGTGTGAGCGGTAAGAAATTCATTCTCGTCATTGTGGATGATTTCTCAAGGTTTACATGGGTTAGATTTCTACGTACAAAGGATGAAGCTCCGAAGGCTATCATCACTTTTCTGAAGTTCATTCAGGTACGTTTGAATACCACTGTTCGCCGTATTCGTACAGACAATGGTACTGAGTTCGTCAACCAGACTCTTCGTGATTATTATGAAGGAGTTGGTATATCACATGAAACATCCGCTGCACGCACTCCACAACAAAACGGTGTCGTTGAAAGACGGAATCGTACACTTATGGAAGCTGCTAGGACCATGCTTATTTATGCGAACGCTCCATTGTTCTTGTGGGCAGAGGCTATTTCTACTGCATGTTTTACCCAAAACCGTTCTATCATTCGGAAACGCCATGGAAAAACACCTTATGAGCTTCTACATGACCGCAAACCCGATGTTTCATTTTTCCATGTGTTTGGTGCTCTGTGTTATCCAAACATCAATAGTGAGAACTTGGGTAAGCTTCAACCAAAAGCCGACATAGGTATTTTCATTGGTTACTCACCGTCCAAAAGAGCATACCGAATCTATAACCGTCGTCTTGGCAAGATTGTAGAAACTATGGACGCTGATTTCGACGAGCTGACAGCGATGGCTTCTGAGCAACACAGCTCTGAACCCGCGCTTCATGAGATGGGACCCGGTGCTATAAGTTCCGGATTAGTTCCCAACAATCCTACTTCTACATCATTTTTACCACCATCAAGGCCCGAGTGGGATAAACTGTTTCAACCGTTGTTTGATGAATTCTTCGATCCCCCGACTGATGAAGTTCCAGTACCTGTAGTAATTGCTCCAATACCTGAAGTGGTTGCTCAAGTTAATGAACCTTTATCTAATGCATCTACAATTCAAGTTGAACCTGATGCACCTTCACCAAGTGATTCACAAACTACACCTGAATCATCACCCCTACTTGTGCCTAATGATGTAGAAGAGGATACTACTGATCACGACTTGGAATATGCTCACTTGCAAGAGCTTCCTTTCTTTGCTGTATGCATGTGTGCCCGGTATCAGGCTCGGCCTACCGAAAAGCACTTACATGTTGTGAAAAGGATCTTTCGGTATCTAAAAGGAACACTTCATCGTGGTCTATGGTATCCGAAAGATTCCTCGATTGCTTTAATATCATACGCAGATGCCGATCATGCTGGATGTCAAGATACGAGGCGTAGCACTTCTGGATCTGTGCAACTCCTAGGAGATAGATTGATCAGTTGGTCTTCAAAAAGGCAGAAAAGCGCTGCAATATCAAGCACGGAGGCTGAATACATCGCCATGTCCGGTTGTTGTGCTCAAGTCCTTTGGATGAGATCACAATTAACTGACTACGGTCTTGGATTTAACAAAATCCCGATGTATTGTGACAACAAGAGCGCCATTGCCCTTTGCTGCAACTATGTTCAACACTCCCGGGCCAAGCACATAGACATTCGCTACCATTTCATCAAGGAGCAGGTGGAGAACGGAGTGATCGAGCTGTATTTTGTCACTACTGAGTACCAGCTGGCGGATATGTTCACCAAAGCCTTAGATCGAGGACGAATCGAGTTTTTGATCGACAAGCTTGGCATGAAATCATTCACCCCAGCGACTCTCAAAGAGTTGGCAGAAGAATCAGCTGAATAGTCGTGGTAAACTATTCAGAGTATCCTTTGGTTGTGATCATGTATATTATCGTAAATATATAAACCACAAAAAGAAAATACAAAAATATAAAACCAAGAAAAACCATAAAAAAAATATAAAACCAACAAAAACCATAAAAAATATAAAACCTAGAAAAACCATAAAAATTATAAAATCAAGAAAAACCAAAAATATTTTTCGTTTTAAAACGGGCATGTCTTTTAGTACGGTAATATTTACGGCCTTAGAAATGTCGATTAATATTGACACGGTGCCATAAATAGAGTCCGTATAAAAGTTGTACATTTTTAAAACATGCCCATTATGGCTTGTAGTTATTTCAGACTGCAACCCGGTTTTCATATTAAAGTCACGTATTTCCTTGGAAAACGTTGGCTCAGAACGGGAATTAATTTTCTCGGGCGTGATTTACAAGCCAAATCACGCAAAGGGATCAAGTTTACTTTATAACTTGGTCTAACACGAATTAGTGTACGTCTCAGTGCATTAATTTGTCTAAATAAGAGAAATCTTATTAAAACCACGAATCAAAATTTTTCAAGAGAAATTGGAAATGCTTTCATCACTATTTGACTCTTTAAACAATGACTACAGCTCTTTAAATAGAAAACGGGTCATCGTTTAAGGGGGAGAAAATAGTAAAATCATCTTCGTCATTAAAATTGATCTTCAAAAGTGATTGTGAACATTAAGGGCTTCATGGTAATTGAGTGGTTTGCTTTAGAAAACGACTAGTGTTCGTTCTATGTGATAGGCATTGCTTTTAGATATTGGAGATATGCTAAATAGGATGCGTTTGCTAAGATTGTGTGTAAGTTAAACAAGGTTTAAGTGAATTAAAAAAGTTAGAAACAAAAAAGGATAGGGAGTGAAATTGGAGGGACTAAAGGTAGTATTTAATGAAAGTAGGCAAAATTTGACCTAAGTCAAAAATAAATCAACCCGCCTCTCACTACTATTTCCATTCACTGTTTATTTGATCACTTGCCGCCATTGTTGCATAAACATACACACACGCTCTAAACAATCAAATCTCTCGTTTCATCCATTAACATCCGGTTCCTTCGTTTAATTAAGGTATATACATCAATTTGTTATCTTCTAATCCACATTTCTTATCACATAATTCTGATTAAACATGCTCAATTACTCAGTTCAATCCACTTAGGGTTTTTGATTAAATTAGGCTAAATTGATTAGGGATTTATGGTGGGATTTGCTCGGAATAGGTTAAATGATGTTTATATGCCTTAGTTTGCCTTAGAAACTCACAAACGCGCTAGATTAATCATCTGAGTTTAGTTTGTAAAAGTTCCGGATGAACGTGGCTTAAGAACTTCCGAATGAAGGAAGTTCCGAATGAAGGAATGTTCCGGATGAAGGAAGTTCCGAATGAAGAACTTCCGGATGAAGGAAGTTCCGAATGAAGAACTTCCGGATGAAGGAAGTTCCGAATGAAGAACTTCCGGATGAAGGAAGTTCCGAATGAAGAACTTCCGGATGAAGGAAGTTCCGAATGAAGAACTTCCGGATGAAGAAGTTCCGAATGAGGAGAAGTTCCGAATGAGGAAAGGTTCCGAATGAAGAATGTTCCGAATGAAAATGTTCCGAATGAGGAAAAGTTCCGGATGAGTTGTTTGATTGTTATTGTTTGCATGCTATCTATGTACTTGTTGTTTTATCTTATGAAATGTGTTATGCTTAGAAGTAAGAATGATATATATCTATCTGTTTTTGTGCATCAACCTTTCATGTCTTATCTTAAGCAGATAAAATGACTAATCCAACAGTACAAGCTATCCAAGAATCTAGGGAAGCCGATATTGCTAAAGCTCGAACCCTTAAGTTTATACCCAACAACTATAGGCTAAAGCAAGTTTCTAAATCCACTCACCATGGTTTTAAGGTCGCCATAGCCATTCTTGATAACTCCCATTTCAAGAACGCCCTTAGGAATACAGCCTCGGTGCCTTATGAGTATATGTTTGAATTTTGGGCAACCAAGGATTTCACTTCAAACAAGATCACCTTCACCATCGACAACAAGCAGCAGACACTCACCGTTTCAGACTTTCGTAAGATTCTTGGTATACGGGATACACCCAAGGGCATGTCTTTCTCAAGGGATCCTAATAAAGATGAACTCGCGGAGTTATTTGACGCACTTGGATGTCCGGAAATACGAGTTGCATCTGAGTTTACTACTGCTAAGGTAGGACAACCCTGGAGAGCTTTGATGGGTATTCTCAGTAAATGCCTTACACCAAAAACGAGTGGACATGATGCTTTGCGCAGTCCAATAATGAACCTCTTCTATGGCATGTACAAAGCTGCGAATTCAGATTATGCTTTGTTGATATGGGAAGAATTCACCTTTCAACTCTTCCACAACAAGAAGCTGAAGACAAACTTCTTTCCTTATCCTCGGTTTATTAAGCTCATCATAAATTACTTTATGAAGCTTGATGCTACTATTGATAGGCGTGCAGGAGGTCGCTATCACACTGAAGAAGCTGATGATACTGTAGATCTGAGGCATGAAGGACCGTCTACTGGTGTGATTCCGGGTCCTGTTCCTGATTACCTTCTGTCAGACAAAATCAAAGGTTCTGCTGATTACAAGCTACTGCAGCTAGAAATCCAAAGGCTAAAAGCAAACCTTCAAACTGGAGAAGACTCATCGACAACGGTTAAGAGTAAAGGCAAACGCAAACAACCAGCTGCGTTACCTGAACCCGAACCAAAGAAGAAGAAGTCAGAGGGTAAGAAAGGAAAGGGTAAGGATTTGATGCGTCTACGTGATGAAGAAAATATTGTTGATCCTACTCTTGACAAATCCGAGCAACAAATGATGAAGATTGCTATTAAAAGGAGTAGGAAAGATACAGGCGGTAGTGGTTCAGGTGCGAGGGTAGATATCGAGGATGAGTACGAGGAACCGCATGATGTTGATGAGTTTGGGTCACCTGAAAACTATTCCACTTCGAAGGAGCCATCAATCCCTATTTCAACAAGTGTGGAAAAGGAACCTGCTGCTCCTACAATCATGGTGACAATTCAACCCTTGGCAACTCTACCTCCACCAATCCAACCCTTAACAACCCGACCAACCCGACCGGCTTCCACACCATTTCTTCCACCACCCACAATCCCCATCCTTAGTACAGCAGTAACAACCGAGCCTATTCAGTCAACCCAGAGCAGCTCTGCAACATCTGCAATGGCTGCATTAGTGATGGCCGAAATGCTTGACAATCACAAACGCGAAATGGATGAACTTCGCCAAGAGTTGCAAAGACGAGCTCAAAGGGAAGAAGTATCTCAGAAAGCTCAAGAAGAGTTGATTGCCAAGTTCTCTGCAGACATGGAAGCTACACGCAAAGCTCATGCAGAGGAACTTGCTCGAGTTAAGCAGGCTGAGGCTGATAAGCATGCTGCACGCATTACCAGACTTCAAGCGATGAGGGATAAATATAAGGAACAAAAAGAAGCACTTGAAGCATCTGTGAAAGAAAGAGTGCAAGAATCCGTTGAATCCTTAATGCCTAAGCTTCGTGACGAGTTGAAGACACTTGCTGCTGACAACTTGATGGTCAAATCATCCAACCCTTCAGAAGCCGCCTATAAGATTGCTTATGACCTGACGGATTTTGAATTGAAGAAGATCCTTAAGGCTCGAATGGTGGAACTTGGGTCGTATAACAAGTCGAGGATTCAACGGGCTCTATATAAATCCCTGAATGATGCTATCATGGAGGATGATAGATTATTCAAAATGTTTGGAAGTGTGGTACCATATCACATCTTACCTGAGGAAGAAAGGGAAGAGAGTGAAGAAGAGGGTACGGGTGAAGAAGAGGAAGAAGAAGAAGAAGAAGGTGAAAAGGAGAAAGACGATGACGAAGGTGGTGATGATGATGAGGATGATGAGGATGATGACGAGGATGAGGATGATGATGATGGCGATGATGGTGGTGATGAGAATCAGGAGAGTGTTAGGGATAATAACGGGGATGACAATCAGGATGATGATGGGGGTGAACAGCCGAAAGAGGGAGACAAGGTTACCAGCTCCAAGAAGACTGCTACTGGAACCAAGTCCACAAAAGATGCAGGACAGAAGGACAAGTCGACATCCTCAGAATCAAGACGAACTAAGTGGCGCCACGATGTGAATGCCACTACAGCGTCATCGGTTCCTGGTATCTCTGTCGCTGTATCTTTACCTATTACCACTAACCCCATTAGTTCTGCTGTTGTTCCTCCTGTGATTGCAGAATCAGTGACGGAACCCGAAGCTGCACAACACTCTCCAGTTCAAGACACTGCTGAAATGCCTGAAACTGAACCAGTAGATGTTCGCACTTCCACTCCTCTACAACAAGCACAACAATCTACGGTTCCTGAACCAAGCATTCGTGCCTGGGAAGACACGTTGGAGATAGACGAGTCTGCACCACCACAAGCTTGGATCACGGCAGCAGCTCAATATGATCCGATCACAGATGCTGACAAAGATGTGCTGTATCTGCGTATCCGAAGTCCGATTGACTTATGTGCATTTCTTGCTCATGAGTATAAGACTTCGGTTACTCCATCCTTGGTCAAGAAAGCGATGAAAGATAAGAGACTGCGTGCCAAAACCCGATTACCCCGAATGGAGTTCGAGTATTATGCCGATGAGATCATAAAGGCTTTGAAAACCGTTCAAAGGCCAGGACTTCATGAATCAGAAAGAGCTCCACCTCCAATGGATCCTGCTCAAGATAATCAGATTGCTCTTGACTTCTTCGTCACCAACGATCTGGAGTATCTACTGAAGGGATCATCAAAGTATGCAACATCCCTGACTTTGCTGAAAGCTGCCAACTGGGGGACAATACCCTTCATCGAGGAAAAGGTAAACCGACTCTGGGTCCCAAAAATGAATCGTAATTATGATATGTATGCTGTCATAGGTGCATCTCATTGGGACGAACGAGTCCGAAGGGCGTACAGGGGTTGCTGCATGGTCAAGTCTGGAAGCAATGTTAGATCCGACATCCGTATCTCAAGCATCTTAGGAATGAAAACTGAAGCCAAGAACGGCTACTATCATGTGACAGAGATTCGCTTGAAAAGGGAGGATGACAGGGAATACAAAATCCAGCAAGGAGATTTTTCCATCATTCGCCTTGAGGATATTGAAGATATGCTGCTTCTGATGACCCGAGATCAACTTACTCACATTCCTCGTGAAGACCTGATTGCTTTGAATACAGCACTTCGTATGTTCACACGAAGCGTTGTCATCAAGTCACGAGTTGAGGATCTTCAGTTGGGAGTCGAAAGCTATCAGAGGAGGCTCAATTTAACCCGTCCTGTGAATCAAGTGCTACCTCAACACGTAGAAAGATGTCCTTATACCGGCATTTCTGTCCCGAATTCCGGCATTTTCTACTTGAACAGTCGAGGTTTGATGAAGTTTATGAGGGTGGGTGAGCTTCACAAGTATAGTGATGGAACTCTTATACAAGTCAGAGATAAGTTGGAGCATCTGAACTCGGGTGGGACTTTGCCAGAGATGACGGAGGATTGGCATCCGGGTTACCGGCAGATGGCAAAGTATGTGATCAAAAAGATCGATCAAAAGCTCCGTGAACGTAGATTGATGAGGAGCTTGGAAAGATTCGTGGGTGGAAGACCGTATTTAGTGCACCACAAGCTACTGCAACGATCCATCTGATGGGTCGTACATCTCAGGTCACTTTATATTGGTTTTCAATTGTGAATATGTAAATTTGTGAATAATGTGCTTGAATGGCTTGGTGTAGTGTTAAGGTATGATAATTTTTCAAGAATTTCTCACGAGATTCTAAATCTTTCAAAATATGTCATACCAAAGCACTACAACTATCCCTTATTAACTTAAGGGGGAGCAATAACTTGTTCTATGGCCAAAACATCGATTTCATTTTTACCCAAAGACCGGTTAATCCATTCAATATCCCAAATATTAATGGTTAACATTTTGGATAAGGGGAGAAAATGGGATTAAGGAGACGTAAGTGATACTTGGCTAAAAGATGAAAAAGACTTAAAGATTATCCAACTTAATATGTGTAAAGCACGTGTTAAGGGGGAGCGTTTTTGATGAACAAAACACCTAAGGTACAAAACTTTTGATTTCAATATCACAAGTACTTTAGGTGATTTTTTCAATGATTTTTCATGGTGGCAATTCCTTCCCAAAACACGCTTAATTCACGACGGATGTGGTGACAAAAGGGTGGTAGGAATAGGTTTAGTCCAATGATTCATCAGAGCCGATGGAATCTTCCCAAGGACAATTCCCTAGATAGAATTAGAAGTCCTAGGAAAGATGGAGAAAGAATGTGAACGTAGCTGAATGCCGACCAAGTACTTAAGCTAGCACTGGAACAATCACAACAAGGTGCTAGTGATGACGTATTGGTAAGCATTGAAGGGGTTGAAGAATGAAAAAGAAATGTAAAGATAAAGGGTGTAAAGAAAGAAGCCCTCCTTACAACTTTAGGCAGAAACCGGGTCAATACATATGCTATTGAGGTCATTTTTGTTAATGATTCTCGGTATTGAAGAAAGACATCATGGACCCAGTGATGCAATGCACAACCCTTCCCCAGCTAACTCAAATATCTCTCAAAAGGTATTTGTTTTAATCACACGGAGATCAACACGTTATCTATTGGTTTATTCACTCCGAATAAACTGGTATTGAAAAGGTGGCACTCCTCTCCAGCCATCGCTCACTAAATCAAAACGCACAATCGAGTCTAGAGCCAAGAGATCATCAAAAGTCTCATTAGGACACTTTCCATTTATTCCTTGCTTTCTCACACACTGTGAAAAGTAAGAGATTTTCATGAGTCCTACGCAATATTCTTGTAATATTGCCAGAACATCCGAGTAATACGTAAGTATTACAATGAAGATGGAAATCCTGCTTGAGCCAACATCAAACAAGCTCATGGTAGGTTACACGTGTGGTTCTTTTAGAACCAATCTTGTGAAAAACTGGAAGGTAACAGTGGTTTAATTCTTAATTGAACTTAAACTCGTTCCAGGCCTCTTCGCATTATCATATGATCTTGCCAGAACACTCAGAGTGACTCTTTATTGACCACAGTGACGAGTGGAAATCCTTCTAGTGTCAACATCAAACAGCACTTGGTAGGTAACGTGCAAGATTCTTTATGAATCGAGCTCGTGACAACTGGAAAGCAACGATGGTGAAAATCTTAATTGAAATTCACTTGTTCCAGGTTTCATGAATTGACGGCTTTTAATCACAAGGATAATTTATCCAAGTGATTCACTCTTTATGTTCGCAGTCAGCTTTGGACGGTCGAATAAAGAGAACGGGTTTACCCGCGAAATCCTGTCAGGAAGTTACTTAATTGAAACTATCCGTCACGGGTACGATATCTAATATCGTCCAACGGTCTTCACCGACCGGAGGTAAAATGCTACCGAATTAGAATAAAATGTTCAAAGCCATTTTATTCGTGTCGTTGCTGTGTACCTGCTAAAGACGGTGGCGTTGCTGAGTACCTGTTGAAGACGGTGGCGTTGCTGTGTACCAGTGAAGACGGTGGTGTTGCGGTGTACCGGTAAAAGTCGTTCCCACATGCTTATGTCTTTTGCAACAAAAATTCAAGAAAGTACAAGATGAAGTCTTCCGCTGTACCAAACTCTGAAGCTTTCAAGAATCCAACAAAAAGACGTAAGTGTGTGGAACATGAAGTCACGAGGAGGCAAAGTTCACAAGAAAGGCAAAGATCGCACGTGAAAGGCCAAAGAACAATGCTCTCAAGTCAAAGCCAAAAAGATCAAATCAACATATTCACAACAAAAGAAAGAGAAGAAGAAAAGACTACGAGCTAAAGAACGAAGACTTAGTATAGTATGCTAGGTTTAGAACTTTGTAACGTGGAGTGACCTCCCTTAGGGGGAGATTGTTAGAAATACGCTTTAACGTATATTAGAAGTATCGGTCACTCCACAATATGATTTATGTTGTAATAGCTCGTAGTTAGTAATTAGTTATTATTTGCTTATTAACTTAAGTAAGAACCGGTCCATGGGCTTGTCATGGACCGGCCCAAGCCCAATGTTTAGCTTGGACTATAAATACCCCTTTCCACTAAGGAAAGGGGTTGGTTGTTATCATTTCTTAATTTCCACTTAATAAAATTCACATAGTTTCTCTCACTTTCTCTCTCTAACTTTCTCTCTCTAGAAATTAACAAACCCCTTCATAGATTCATTGATTATCAATATTCTACAGGTGCATTATAAAACACAAAAGAGAACTAGCTAAGATGGTTATGACGATGGTTTGTTGAACGAAAGGCCGCAGGTTCGAGTCCTGGACCAGACGAAATTTTGTAAATAATATTTTTTTAACCCTTTTTTTGTAATTTTTGAATACTCAGACTAATAGAGTCTGAGTTTTTAAGCAGTTAATATCAAATAAGCAAAGCAAAGCAGTAACGAAAAAAAACTAAGCAAACTTAAATATAAACGCAAGATAAGCAGATTCTAAACTAAACGAAATCAAATAAGCTAAATAATCCAATAAGCAAAATCTAAATAAACCAAATCAATTAAACAAGCAGATCCACAACAGTGATATAGCTAAAACAAAACTTATAAGCTCATCAAGCTAATAACTAAACAAACTTATACCTATCAAGTAACAAACCATAAGCAGTCGAATAAGCAGATCTAAATCAAATCTTAAATCTAACAAGCTAAACAAAACCAATTTTACTAAGCAGATAAAAGTAAACCGAAACTAATAAAAATAAGCAGATATATCAAGCAGTAAACAAAACTATCAAATCCAAACTATTAAAAAGCAAATAAACGATCTAAACAAGCAGATAATTATAAACAATCTACTTAATAAAAACTAAAAAAATAAAAAGAGAACAAACCTTTTGATGATAACCGTTGGGACGAAGGTGGGCGCTGAACCCCCTTATTAACAAAACCGAAACCGAACAAACACCTCCGTATTACCCAATCATCATCATCTCGAACACAATCAGATTCAACTCGAACCAGGAAAAGTAACCGAACCACCAACAAAATCTTTGAACAATAACTTTATAATTTCCCAGTGGTGGAAATTAATATTTCACTTTCTATTTCTTTTCATTAATTTTAACCAAAAACAGTAGATAAAAGTAAATTGCAATATAATTAAAAGAGACAAAATTGAACAGAAAATTAATTTTATTAATAACTCAAAAATTAAGTACAATACTGGAAAAATGGAAAATTACAATAAACCTAAATCTAATTTTTGCATAAAAATTAAATAATAAAAATAAAAGTGCACCCTAAAATTACAGATGAAGGGGGTTTTTATAGGGAAACCCCTAGAAACCTTCTTGTGATCTTCATGAGTAAGTAATCAAATCTGAGCCGCTCTTTTCTTTTATTCTTGATCAAACGGCTGATAAGGGTCCTTTATCACGTGGATCACCACCTTGGCATGCATATGTGCTAGTTGTGTTTCTTCACTGATGATGTGGAGTATGTTTATTGGAGGATTGGTGTGGGTAAGTTGTCATAACCAATCAAAATAGGAAGGAATGCCACGTCTGATGAGGATAGAGGACCACCATTTGTGTTTGCTTCCGATTCTTATGCGGATTTATTCCAAATCGTGTGAATCACACGAATATGGTAAATGCCCCATTTATTCTTTGGTAATTTTTGACTAGGGTAAATTAGGGTTTGTGGAGGTTGGGTAAAAATGTATCTGCGTTTTTTGAGAGAGAAAGAAGGAAGTGGTGTTTCATTGTTTGTAACGTCAGAAGTGAATTGGGAGTGGGTAATATATTATTCGTGTGTTTATGAGGGTTGACCAAGTTAAATAAGTGAATAATATTTACTTAACCGTCCATTGAGTTTTTGTGATGGGCTTGGCCCAAATTATAAATAACTCCAACCGTTTAACATTTTAATTTGGGCCTTATGGGCTTTTTACCACGAAGTAGATAACAATATATCCACACAAATGGGCTTTTGGGCCCATTAATCACAAGTGGGATCCACGAGGCCCAATTAACTCCATAAATATTAAATCCGCTAAAAACGAGCTCGATTTCGGCTTTGTCGGTCTTTTCTTCAAAACCGTGTTGAATTTGCCGGTTTTCGTGATCTTTGGCACACTTTTGGTCTTTTACTTTGTCTTTGTCTCTTTCTTGGACTTTTCTTCAATATTTGACCATGAAATCCCGTGTTTTCTTTCCTTTTGATCATTTGTACCTATTTCACACAAAAACACAAAACCACGCGTAATTTCAACTTTTACGATAATAAACACATGATTAGGTCTTGTTTTTCCTTGATTTTAGTGGCAAAGGATAAGTGTTTACACACTTATTAAATCCCCTACACTTGACCATTGCAATGACCCATGCAATGCATTATTTTAAAGCATAAGATTACATTTTCCTCATAATTAACCCATCATGGCCTTAATTAAGATATACTATTATTACTACGACGGAAAGATAAAAACTTAAAAAGAAACAAAAGTTATAACAATTTATTGACTTAGAAATTATTTGATGGAAGAAACTCGTAAAGAAATCTAAGACTTAAATTAGGGCTTTGGTGTCATGAATATTAATCACCCTCAAGTTTCACGTTCCCCATACCAAGCTTAAAAACGAGATCATTGTTTACCATAAGTCCTCAAGTTAAAACCACTTATATAAGACAATTGTGTAATACTCTTTCTCCAAGTCCTAAGTTGTATCTCTAGCTTTTATTGATTGTCATTCACCCGTAGGCTCATTTGACTTATTTGATAATTATTAGTCCAAAAATGAAGGCAAAACGGTGCAAACCCGATACTCAAAACCTAACCTCGTCCTCAAAAACGTTGTCACTAAAGTAAGCCCACATCAAGGATGATTTAACGCAATTTGGGGAATAAATTCCCGGACCTAAAATTTGGCCAATAGTACTACTTATTAATTATTTCTCCAAAGTCATGTAGACTTTATGTGGAGTTTAGCATGTTCACATCATATACCCTTAGGCTCTTTAAGATGTAAAAATGCTCCTCATTTATTGTCCACACCCTAAGGCTCCTTGAACGATAAACGAGGGAATTGATTTTTGATCAATTTTTATTCAACACTTACCATGCCATACACCCTAAGGCTCTAATGATAAGGTTCGTGATACATGCCCCACACCCTAAGGCTCCTTGAGGTCATGTTTTAATCTTATTCTTTCTTTATTTATGATATATATAGTAGGCCAAATTCCGCGGTCCCATGGTCTGAATACTTCCTACTTAATGGTTATGAGCCACCTTAGTCGGAAGTCCACAACGCTGGCACCCTCAATGTGTTCATTCTTTAATTACAAGGAGATAAAAGATTTGGCTAAGAGTTAAGATATCGAATCTACACCGCAAAAATCCTCATTTATTAAGCAATTAAATATACAAGCGGGAAGAAAGAGCCACAAAAACTCATATAAGGAAGAAGTAACCCTTAAACTTATTAGCAACTCTATCATCTCTCCATCTCCACAATTTAAAATCTCAAGGAATGAGACTCATGGATACTTAGCCTAATAAACCAATTAAGGTCCATATGGTTGAGGATACTAGCTAGAGTAAACTCGGATAAGTAAACTCGGGTTGAGTCAAAATATTCACGACGGGCCTAATATATCAAAAACATCTAAACTTGTTAAAACCATTTTATTTATTTATTTATTTATTTACTCTATTCTTGAAATTGAAAATATAATAAGATACGATGCGATGACAAAAGGAAAGAAATGGAAAATACTACTAGGCCAAAATAGATCAAAAATTTGAAAAATGTTGAAATTTTTTTTAATTTTCAGGTTAAATGGGGTCAAATTCATGGAAAAGCCCACTAAAATTCGATAGAAGTCCCCCTACAATTAATATAAACATTGTCCTCAATGTTTAAGCATGTGGGAGAATAAACTCCCCTACACTTAGGACATTGAGTACGTTGTTTAAAATCGAGCTAAGGAAGGGACAACTAAAGTGATTTCATTTGTTCGTCTTATTTATATACAAGATTGAATCACAATAGCAAAAACTTATCGAAGGAACCGGTTACACGGGAACACGGGTTCACGGGTCGCGTCAAAGGTACCAAAAGTGGATCATTAAAGCACATGTCCCTGCACAACATCACAACACACAAACAACCTACTTGGCTCCCCCCTACACTTATTGGTGGAAATGGGTGAAGGTGAAAAAGGGTGTAAAGGGTGGTAAAGGTAAAAGTCTAACCTAGTTATACGATGCTTGATTTATTTATCACGAGTCTCTAGCTCGACTCGATTTCCCGAATGTCATCATTCAAATGGGAAAATCATGGGAAAAACCGAGATTTCCAAGGGAGGAAAATCTTTCCATGATAAAGGGGTGAAACAATGTCATATAAGGAATACCCCATGAAAATCCACCCGGGTCAACATAATTTCCATCACAAAAGGAAATAAACCCCGAGGTGGTAAAATCACGCAAGTCAAAGAAGAGTGGGGTATCCTTAGGCAAAAATTTCTTACGAGGAAAGGTATTATGGTGATATGGCAATGATAGCATGAAAGTCTTTATTCCGGGATCAAATACCGATTCTTTAACGGGAAAATAGCAAGAGATGTGGACATTAGAGCTCAAAATGTCATTTCGATCCATAGTGGGGGAGTCGTCCTCTTCCAAACTCGATGTGAGAACATAAGTGTCATCGGAGTCATAGGAAAACTCATCCTCGTGAGAAAAATAGGAGTTTAGAAATTTATCTAAATCCTCCTCAAATGGAATATCCTCTAAAATAGGGGCAACCTCTAAAGGTGGAGGATCCTTTTCAATAGTCGTAACCCCCAATTTAGGAATATAAGAGTCAGAAGGAGACTCAAGAATGGGAGAATCACTCATAGAGATGATAGGATCATTAGGCTCACTAGGTGTCTCGTCAAAACCCAAAGAAATGAGATCACTTAAAGAAGTGTCATCATCATAGTCATCGTAGATTGGGGTATCAAAGATTGGAGGCTCGAAAGCTGTCTCCCTAAGATCGAAAGAAAAGTGAGCACTTGAAGAAGTGTCATCACTATAGGTGTCATAAAGTGGGGTATCCTCAAAATCCGAAGTGGAATGATCACTTAAGGAAGAGACATCACTAAAATTAGTTTCCTCATTTTCTTCAAAAAATAGATTATCATTTGAAGTTTTAAAAAGTGGATTTGAGTGTACCACAAAATCATTAATGTTAAACTTTTTAGTTTCAAAAGGATTGATAAAACTTTCTTCACTATTAAAATTAAGCACATCAATCATATTGACCGATTCTTTTTCATTTGATTTATTCACCATTTTCCCCATTTTAAACACTTGTTGATCATTCCCAACCCTAAGAATTAATTCCCCTTCGGCAACATCAACTAAAGCTTTTCCGGTTCTTAAGAACGGTCTACCAAGTATTAACGGAATACGAGGATCCATCTCATAGTCGACAACAACAAAGTCCACGGGAAAAGTGAATGTTCCAACTCGAACAAAAACGTCTTCGGCAATACCGACGGGGTATGCGAGAGTTCTAAAGCTAACTCGAGAGTCATGTGAGTCGGTACAAGGTCGGGTAATGATAATCGTTTCCATACCGAGAGTGGCATAAGATTGATGCTAGCGTCGAGATCCGCTAAAGCCATACAATAATCAATTTGGGGAAACGAGCAAGGTAACACGAATCGTCCGGGATCTCCTAGCTTTTCGGGAAGTTCTTTGAGAAGAATCGCGGAACAATTCTCATTTAAATGGGTGTTCACGAGCTCAACCATTTTTTCTTTCTTATTAAGAAATTCTTTGAACATTTTCACTAATTTAGGCATTTGAGCAAGTGCTTCAATAAGGCTAATGTTAACATTGACGTTGGAAATCATTTTCAAAAAGTTGGAGACATGAACGTCATCTTTGGTGAGCACTTTAGCCTTGTCCAATCTAGAGGGATAAGGGATATTGGGTTTATATGGTGAAGGTTGAGAAGGAGAAGGACTCGCTTCTTGAACAACCTTTTGGTTGGGCTCTATGGGCAATGGAGGACTAGTACTAGGAGTGGTAGTAGGAGGAATCACCAGAGGGGGAGTAGGATTACTCATTATGACCTCCGGGCCTTGTCTCTCCTTTATGGGCGAAGAGATGGAAGGTCCCACTAAAGTGGCTCTACTTCCAGTATTGATAGCACTCACATTAGCACGAGGGTTAATCTCGGTATTAGAAGGTAAGGCTCCTTGGGGTCTAAGGGCTTGAATCATTGTCAAAAACTTCTTACCGGTCGATTCTTGCATCTCTCTCATAATTCGCTCATGGTCGGTAAATTTTTGGAGAACCAAGTCCATTTGAGGATTATGCATGTTCATTTGATTAAACCCTTGAATAGGAAAACCTTGATTAGGAAAACCTTGGTTTTGATATTGAGGTTGAAAACCGTTGTTATTATGAAAACCTTGGTTATTATTTTGAAACCCTTGATGTGGATTTTCTTTTATCTAATCTGGTGGTCTAGGTGGGTGGTGGAAGGTGGAAGCCATTGTTGAGTTGAGAGAAAGAGAGGTTGTGTGTGAAAATATAAAAATTGTATTAAACAAGAAATGAAACACAATCAACACCCCTCCTTGGAAGCCTAGGAGGGGTATATATAGCCACACACCAAACACTTAACTATACATTGTACCTAGTCTAGTCTAAGCGTGTGTGACTATGATAACTAATGGGAATTCTTAAATGTCGTCACATAAAGTGAGTTTCCAACAATCTTCCCCCATGGGACGACGTGTAGAATACCTTACAATATTTTTCCTAACAAGTACATAATGATTAAGAACAAAAGCTTTCATGAAGCGTCCAATGCTGATGATGTCTTCTGAGGCCTTTGACTTCAAAACGACTCATCTTTAAAGTAACTTGTAGTAGAAATACTGTAACGGCACGAGCTAAGTAATCCATATACTTCTGGTTAAGGAGAAGCTTCTGAATTAACTTCCCCCTAATTCATGCCACATAAACTTGATGTAGAAGCTTTTAAATAGCGTCCCCCTAAACCGACAATCCTCGTAAGCAACTTCAAAGCTTTCAATAAAGCTTAGAATGATTAAGCGCACAGCGGAATCTAACAAGCAAATCCCATCATATAACATGATAACGTTGCTAAGGAGGGATTGAAAGCTTGGGGCACACCAAGTAGATCAACAACTTCTCTTCTTACGCTTGAAATAATTCTTCTGAAATTTTCTTCCCCCTTAGAGTTCAAGTTATGCATACTAGAAAGAATCAAGACATTTCTTCCCCCACATAGTTGAAGAAAATAAATCAATCCCAAGTATGAAGCTCAAATACTGAAGTAGACACTTTATCCCATTCATGAAGTTGACATCGTAACACCAGAGTCAATTAAGTCCCGGAAATGCACATATCTTCTTCCGGAGATGCACCAAAGTCAATTAAGTCCCGGAAATGCATATCTCTCCAAATAGGATAATGATGATGAATAATTGCAACATCAAAACAATTAAACATCGAATCAGTAGTGTACCTTTTAGAGATTGATAACGCCACGAGTTAAAACACTGATTTTCTCTGCGGTTATGACAAATGTCATCCTGGAATGTCTTCAAATCAAAAGAAGGTATGAAGTTCATCACGTGTACTCGTTGTGCGTTCAATGTGTCTTCTTCTTCCCCCTTGATGGATTCGAAACTCGGAACCATCAATAAATCGTACGCACATGTACCTGAAATCTCGTGAGAATAATAAATAAGTTGAATTATATATTTTGTGAGAATCAGCTGTTGATCGAAAATCTCTACTCCTAAACTCTCCACGGCTATCTTTACCAACCCACTTGAAAGCAATTTGAAGTGACCACTGATAGAATGAACCAGATACATCAAACGTGAAACTGAATAAGAATCCTTCGATCTTGTGACTTAAGCTTGCACAATTGTTGAATGAGGAACGATGGAGAAATCTCTAAGTACCCAATGCATCACTGAAGAAGTCTATAAGCACAACACCTCTTGAAATTATCCACATCGACTAAGCTTGTGACACTGAGTACAACAATGTAACCCATTTAAGTGATAGTAATCCGAGTCATCATCCACCCCGAACCTGGAAACTAGATAAACAAGTCTTCATTCTAATATTAAGCACGAGCAAGTTATCTTTGAAAGATAAAATAAGTTCACGCCTTCGAAAAATAGGTCTCCAACTTCACAATATTTATACCCGATCAAACAAAATGTGTAGTCACTAAAAATATACCCAAATTTTTCTTCGGTCTCGTCAAAATAAATTTTGCCACTTAGTCGTCACTTTGTCACGTCACTTTTGTCATTATGGAATCCCAAACACTACTATATTTAAAATATAATCTTCGTAAAATAACAAATTTCACAAGATAAAATATAATACGTTTATGGTATAAATAATCCCACAATTCTATACCATCAAACAATCCAACGTAGAAGAAACAATCCTCCATTCGTTTCTTTTACTGATTTTCGGCCCACATGATCTAGCCATTAGAATATACAAACATGCTAGGCCCACACAGAATAATCAGCCCAAATGAGCATTTGAGTAAAAACCCAAATCACCCCAACGCATGATATGAATATTACTCAAATGAAAACAAGTGACTATTATTGTCACGTGGCTTGATGCACACAAAGAGGAGGACCCGGTCCAATGAACTTTATACACAACCAACCCTAATCACACTCTTAGATATATCCGCCCCCAAACTCCTCTCATCCCTAACCTTGTTACATCCGCCCCCATCCCTTTCACCTAATCTCCCTAAAAAAAATCTGCAATCTGCTCCCATCAAATCTCCAGTCTTCCTCAACCTTTATCAAATCAAAACTAGATTTCTCTATATTTCAACCATCACCATATCAACAATACGATCATAAGCTGTTAAACCTTGTCATCTAGTTTAAACACGAAGCACATATCAGCATATGAATCCATTTGCAACCGTAGCCATTGAACCACAAATCAAAGTAGATTTTGTTCGATACATCACGAAGACGCGACGTCAAGGTCTCCATTGTGGTGGATCTCGGGTAAGGTTGAAACTGATTGCATGTTGATTTTTGGTTAATGAATCGAAACAAAGATAAGACTTTAACATGATTGTTATAGATCTTGTCTTTTTATTCGAATATTAAAAAATTGGTTCAGCCAAACATGGATCAATGATGCATGCTGTTTCGAGTGAATAGATCAATTAAGATCTTGACACATCTTAAAAAGATGTCACCGAAACAAAAATCTAAGATCATACTAAGTTTCTGTTTAAGGGTCGAGTCTAGATGGGGATTAAGTGATGATGGGATTAGGTTAGATTTGGAGTTGATTGGGAGTTAAAAGGTGGATGAGTAATATAGGTTTTGGTCAAAATGTTGGTTCTCTGGTTTTGTACAAACAGTCGTAATGTTCATATTAAAAACCCATCGCAATGTTTTTGAAACTTGCATCGCTTTGTTTTTTAAAATAAGTCCATCGGAATGTTTCAGTCCCATCGCAATGTTTTTAATTTGTTTTCCATCGTAATCCTATCTGTAATTCTGTCCATCGGAATCTTTCCTCTACACCCCATCGGAATGCATCCGTCGGAATGCATCCGTCGGAATGTGTTCCATCGGAATATTCGATCGCAATGTAGAGGCCATTGGTTTTTGCGATCGCAATATTCCGATCTGACTGTAAATCTGAAATCTTATCGTACTTTTTCCTGATATTCAGGAACATGTGAAGCTGAATATTTTTCTGGGTAACTACATCATTATAAAAAACAAGAGAAACCAAGAAAAAATGATACCAGATCAAAAAAAATACCAGAAAGACATTGGACCAGATCTAATATATGGACATGAGAACAGTGAAAATAAAACAACTGATAGAGACAAGACTGTGACCTAGAGACCAACAAATGAACCATCTTTTTAGACAGATTTGGACTTTACTTGGGACAGATGATACTGTGACCAGAAAAAATGACAACTTTTGAACCATAAAAGATAATGAAATCGATATGATTCATAACCACGTGACCAAAATGTATCCTTGAGACAAAAGAATGATGAAAACATTAAACCACCGTGACAAAAAGTAACAAATCGGACCAAAAAATGATAGAACGAGACAAAAAAAATTTAGACCACCAAATCGAAAACAAGAACACGATCCAAGGATGGAACCGAGGCTCTGATGCCAATTTTGGATTTTCTTTTATCTAATCCGGTGGTCTAGGTGGGTGGTGGAAGGTGGAAGCCATTGTTGAGATGAGAGAAAGAGAGGTTGTGTGTGAAAATAGAAAAATTGTATTAAACAAGAAATGAAACACAATCAACACCCCTCCTTGGAAGCCTAGGAGGGGTATATATAGCCACACACCAAACACTTAACTATACATTGTACCTAGTCTAGTCTAAGCGTGTATGACTATGATAACTAATGGGAATTCTTAAATGTCGTCACATAAAGTGAGTTTCCAACACTTGATTTTGACCATTAAAGTTCCCTTGATTTGCATTCCCTTGAAAATTACCCATTTGAGGACCTTGGTTCCTATTTTGGTTTTGGGTATTTTGGGCGGGTGGGGGTGGTCTTTGTCGAGCTACAAAACCCAGGGGAGCCAAATAATTAGTACTCTTATAAGACAAATGGTTAACATCAACATTTGGTTTAAATTGAACCCTCTCATTTGCATTGGTGTTAAAAGCACAAACTTGTTATTGTTGATTGTAAACCTTGTCACAATTAAAATACGAATGTGGTCCACCACAAGTCTCACACGTTTCACTAGTTTCTTTCAAGGCATTAACTTGACCCTTTATTTCTTTGGTTTGTAAAGCAATTGATTCAACAAGCGAAGTAAGCTTATCAATTCTTTTGTCGTTCTCACTAGAACTAGCACTTGCCGTAGTGACCCTAACACTCTTTGTTTTCACTTTAGCCTTGTTTTCAATTATAGCCCAAGCCTCGTTCATTGATTTCACAAGAATATTGCCCCCCGCGGCACTATTAAGTGAGTCTTGGTCATTAAGAGTTAAACCATTGTAAAACGTATTGATTTGATGCACTTTAGTGAAACCGTGTTGTGGATATTTTCTTAAAAGCTCTTTAAATCGATCCCAAGACTCACTAAACGTTTCCCCATATTGTTGTTCAAAAGTAAAGATTTCATTCCTTAAAGAGGTGGTCCGTGATGGTGGGAAAAAGTAGTTAATGAACTTGGTCTCTAAATCAATCCATGTTGTAATACTTTGGGGTGGTTCCTTATCAAGCCATATCCGGGCTTGTCCCTCGAGGGAAAAAGGAAAGAGTTGTAAACGAATGGCCTCTTGTGGCACCCCATTGTATTTGACGGTGTTTGCCAATTGTATGAAACGTTTGATATGAGCGTGTGGGTCATCATTAGTACGGCCTAAAAATGGTGTAGCGGAAACCATTTGAATAAAACCCGTTTTAAGTTCAAAATGATTTGCTCCAATATCCGGCACCACAATCGCGTCATCGTTTCCTTCAACGTGAGATTGAAGAATCTCAATCATTGGTCGATTATCCGTTGCCATCGTGTTGTTCAAAGCTCGATTCTCGAGATCGGCTTTAATGACGGTCTTTTTGTTTTTCTTCTTCTTCTTTTTGGAAGAATTAGAAGTATTTGGTACACCAATCGGTATGTATGTACGCGCGCGAGGGCACATACAATTAAAACTTGGAATGAGGTAGGTGACCTCGGTCGACTTTGAGAGGAAAAGGATTATCCCTCTCAAGGTGCAATATGAAAAAGCTACAAAAATATATACTTAATACTAATTGAGTTGGCAAACCAATAATCGGTCGTCCCTCTCAATATACGCACAAGCAAGCGGGGAAACGAGGTGGCACAAAGCACTTAAAAACCTTTTTACTTAAACGGCCTTTTATAGTGTGTCGCCTTATACCCACCTTATAGTTTGTATATATCGAGATCAAACTTCTTACTAGTATTTATCTATTTTGCCCTTTTATTTTGTTTAGGATGCGAATACAATAGTTAGGTGATGAAATCCCAACTAAGGCCTTATTTTTAAAAGTAGGTAAATTAATTGTGCTACGTAATATAATATAGTAAAAGAAAAATCTTTTTGTATTTTTTTAGAAGAATATATATTCACAAGAAAAATCGAAAGAAAACGAACTAAGAAAAATAACACTAATACGTAATATTTTTGGTGTAATACTTTTAGAAAAAAGTATTACTTTTTGATTTTTTAATATTTTTTTTTTGTTTGGTGCAAATCTTAGGAAAGAATTTTCTTTTGTGATTTTTTTAATTTTTTTTTGTATTTTTAAGTTTTTGATTTTTTTTGTTTTTGATTTTTTTGCAAGAAGAGTAACGTTCAAAATGAACGGATCCCAAAATCCAAACGTCTCACGAGATCTTCAATCGTAACGAGCGAAGCAGCAGCGGAGCCAATTTAATGTATGAATTTTGTCAATTAATATTAACAATCAATGTTCGTTTTTCCTCGACTCACTCGAATTGATTTCCAATTAAACTTAAGATTTATTTGTTCTTGGTGAAACGTAACTTTGGTATTTTAAAAACTAAAATCTATTTAATTAAAAACTATCTAAAGAAAACTAAATTAAAACTATTGAAAACTATTTCAAATTTAAATAAAACTAAAAATTATTTAATCTAAAAAAAATCTTTGAAACTAATTAAACCAATTAAAAACAAATCTATTTTTAATAAAAATATAAACAAATTAAAAACTTAACTATATAATAACTTTAAATGAAATCTATTTAAAACTAATTTTTAATAAGACTAAATAATAATAAAAAACTAATTTATGAAAGTAATAAAAATAGATTTGTTTGTTTTTAAACTTTTAATAAAAATAAAACTTTGAATTAAAATTAATGAAAAACTTTTAATTAAAATTACTTAAACTAAAATCTTGTATTAAACAATATTAATAAAACTGCCAGTCATTAGCAAACTAAACTATATTAATTAAATGGTGCATTATAAAACACAAAAGAGAACTAG
This sequence comes from Glebionis coronaria, assembly GCA_025667525.1. NCBI lineage: Eukaryota > Viridiplantae > Streptophyta > Magnoliopsida > Asterales > Asteraceae > Glebionis > Glebionis coronaria. Next base: position 496,757,194 of record CM046874.1, read on the forward strand.
CTAAGATGGTTATGACGATGGTTTGTTGAACGAAACGTCGCAGGTTCGAGTCCTGGACCAGACGAAATTTTGCTAATAATATTTTTTTTAACCCTTTTTTTGGAATTTTTGAATACTCAGACTAATAGAGTCTGAGTTTTTAAGCAGTTAATATCAAATAAGCAAAGCAAAGCAGTAACGAAAAAAACTAAGCAAACTTAAATATAAACGCAAGATAAGCAGATTCTAAACTAAACGAAATCAAATAAGCTAAATAATCCAATAAGCAAAATCTAAATAAACCAAATCAATTAAACAAGCAGATCCACAACAGTGGTATAGCTAAACAAAACTTATAAGCTCATCTAGCTAATAACTAAACAAAATTATACCTATCAAGTAACAAACCATAAGCAGTCGAATAAGCAGATCTAAATCAAATCTTAAATCTAACAAGCTAAACAAAACCAATTTTACTAAGCAGATAAAAGTAAACCGAAACTAATAAAAATAAGCAGATATATCAAGCAGTAAATAAAACTAGCAAATCTAAACTATTAAAAAGCAAATAAACGATCTAAACAAGCAGAGAATTATAAACAAGCTACTTAATAAAAACAAAAAAAATAAAGAAAGAACAAACCTTTTGATGATAACCGTTGGGACGAAGGTGGGCGCTGAGCCCCCTTATGAACAAAACCGAAACCGAACAAACACCTACGTATTACCCAATCATCATCATTTCGAACACAATCAGATTCAACTCGAACCAGGAACAGTAACCGAACCACCAACAAAATCTTCGAACAGTAACTTTATAATTTCCCAGTGGGGGAAATTAATATTTCACTTTCTATTTCTTTTAATTAATTTTAACAAAAAACAGTAGATAAAAGTAAATTGTAATATAATTAAAAGAGAAAAAATTGAACAGAAAATTAATTTTATTAATAACTCAAAAATTAAGTACAATACTGGAAAAATGGAAAATTACAATAAACCTAAATCTAATTTTTGCATAAAAATTAAATAATAAAAATAAAAGTGCACCCTAAAATTACAGATAAAGGGGGTTTTTATAGGGTAACCCCTAGAAACCTTCTTGTGATCTTCATGAGTAAGTAATCAAATCTGAGCCGCTCTTTTCTTTTATTCTTGATCAAACGGCTGATAAGGGTCCTTTATCACGCGGATCACCACCTTGGCATGCATATGTGCTAGTTGTGTTTCTTCACTGATGATGTGGAGTGTGTTTATTGGAGGATTGGTGTGGGTGAGTTGTCATAACCAATCAAAATAGGAAGGAATGCCACGTCTGATGAGGATAGAGGACCACCATTAGTGTTTGCTTCCAATTCTTATGGGGATTTATTCCAAATCGTGTGAATCACACGAATATGGTAAAAGCCCCATTTATTCTTTGGTAATTTTTTACTAGGGTAAATTAGGGTTTGTGGAGGTTGGGTAAAAATGTATCTGCCTTTTTTGAGAGAGAAAGAAGGAAGTGGGTGTTTCATTGTTTGTAATGTCAGAAGTGAATGGGGAGTGGGTAATATATTATTCGTGTGTTTATGAGGGTTGACCAAGTTAAATAAGCGAATAAAATTCACTTAACCGTCCATTTTGTTTGTGTAATGGGCTTGGCCCAAATTGTAAATAACTCCAACCGTTTAACATTTTAATTTGGGCCTTATGGGCTTTTTACCAAGAAATAGATAACAATATATCCACACAAACGGGCTTTTGGGCCCATTAATCACAAGTGGGACCCATTAGGCCCAATTAAATCCATAAATATTAAATCCGCTAAAAACGAGCTCGATTTCGGCTTTGTCGATCTTTTCTTCAAAACCGTGTTGAATTTGCCGGTTTTTGTGATCTTTGGCACACTTTTGGTCTTTGACTTTGTCTTTGTCTCTTTCTTGGACTTTTCTTCAATATTTGACCATGAAATCCCGTGTTTTCTTTCCTTTTGATCATTTGTACCTATTTCACACAAAAACACAAAACCACGCGTAATTCCGACTTTTACGATAATAAACACATGATTAGGTCTTGTTTTTCCTTGATTTTAGTGGCAAAAGGATAAGTGTTTACACACTTATTACATATTATACTTCTTCAATATCTTATCTATATAAGCATCTTGACTTAGACCAATTAACCGTCTTTTCCTATCCTGATAGATCTTAATTCCTAGAATTTATGCAGCTTCTCCTAAATCCTTCATAGAAAAACATTAACCAAGATAATCCTTAACAACTTTATGTCTTGGAATTTTACTTCCCATGATTAATATGTCATCAACATATAGGACTAGAAATACTACATCACTCCCACTAGCTTTGTGATATACACATGGCTCATCACGATTTTGAATAAATCCAAACCTTTTGATTTCTTCATCAAATCGCTTATTCCATTGACGTGATCCTTGCTTCTAACCATAAATGGATCTTTGAAGTTTGCACACGTGTCCTGGATTCTCAGGATCAACATACCCTTCCTGTTGTTACATATAGATGTCTTCATCTAAGCGACCGTTTAAGAAGGCAGTTTTAACATCCATTTGCCATATCTCATAGTCATAGTATGCTGCTATAGCTATGAGAATCCTAATATCTCTTAAGTCTGCTACAGGACAAAATGTCTCCTCGTAGTCTACGCCAAAAGTTTGATTAAAACCTTTAGCTACTAAACAAGCTTTATAGGATTGTACTTTTCTGTCCATGTCGGTTTTCTTCTTGTATATCCACTTATGTCTCACTAATTTAGCATTTGGTGGTGGTTCTACAAGAATCCAAACATCATTAACTTTCATGGATTTTATTTCCTCATCCATAGCAACCATCCACTTATCCTTTTTAGGATCAAGTATGGCGGATTTAAAATTAGGAGGTTCACCAAGATCCCCTACTTCATGATCATCCTCTATGTGAAGACATATATTGCTATTTGCGTTTTTAATCCTTGTATATCTACGCAGAGGAACTAATTCCGGTGGAACCGCCAGACTCTCTGCTTCTACAGTAATTACATCGCTAGTATTAAGAAGATAATATATCTATGTGACTCTCTTTAAGATCATAATTTCTCCTACTGAATTCTTGATTTACAAGATCACTTTCAAGGAAGTCTCCATACCTAGCAGCAATCACTTTGTTCTCAGGTGGATTATAAAAGTAGTAACCCAGAGTTTCCTTAGGGTATCCTAAAAAGTACATTTTACAGATCGTTGTTAGAGTTTGTCACCCGAGTCACGTTTCACATACGCCTCGCAACCCAGACCTTTAAATAAGACAAATATGGCTTCTTGCCATGCCATAGTTCATATGGTGTCTTATCGACCTTCTTTGTGGGAACCATATTTAAAATGCGAACATCAGACTCTAAAGCATAATCTCAAAAGGATAAAGGTAAAGTTGTAAGATTAAACATAGATCGTACCATATCTAATAATGTACGATTTCTCCTTTCGGATACACCATTTTGTTGTGGAGTATAGGGAGAAGTAAGATGCTGAACAATTCCATTCTCACTTAGATAATCTATAAACTATTGACTTAAATATTCACCACCTCTATCAGAACAAAGAGCTTTAATCTTCTTTCCTAGTTGCAATTCTACTTCTTCTTTAAACACTTTGAATGTTTCAAATACCTCATGTTTATGTTTAAGTAAATAAACATAACCATAACGGCTATAAGCATCCGTAAATGTTAAGAAGTAGCTAGCACCTTTTCTTGACAAATATCTAAGTGGCCCGCACACTTCAGTATGTATTAAACCAAGTAGATCAGTAGCTCTTTCAATATTGTTGTTAAAAGGTTTCTTGGTCATCTTTCTAGAGATATAAGACTCACATTATCAAATGATTCATGATTGATATTTTCAAAAGACCTTCATGTTGAAGCTTTTGTATAGGATTCTTCCCAATATGGGCAAGTCTACAATGCCAAAGATAAGAAGAGTTCTTGTCAAACTTTCTCTTCTTATTCATGCTAAAGTCAGATGTATTATTCTTGGATTCATTATCCTGCATGTCTATTTCAAACACACCATTCACAGAAATTGTATTAAAATAGAAAATACCATATTTCCAAAATAGAAATTCCGTTATTATCAATCGTGTGAACGGATCCATTATTCAACAAACAAGAAAAGGAAATAACACCCCTAAGAATTGTAGGTGCATAATGATAATCATTTAAAATCAGTACTAAACCCGAAGGTAAAACTAAATTAAATGTTCCTATAGCTTCCACCGTTGCTTGTGCGCCATTGCTCACTTGCAGAAATTCTTCCCCATAGGAAAGCTTCCTTTCCAGATTAAATCCCTGTAGAGTATTACAAATGTTAATACCGCATCCTGTATCATATACCCAGGAATTTAATTTGTATGTTAAATTGAACAATTCAATCATAAACAAAGTACCTGAAGTTGTAGCGCTCTGCTCAGACTTCTTCTTTATTTCTCGCAATTCTTCGAGGTAAAAAGGGCAATTCCTCTTCGAGTGACCACTTGCCTTGCAATGGTGACAAGTCTCATCCTTCTGAGATTGATTCTTCTTGACAAAGTTCTGCTTAGGTTTCGAATAAGTCGCAACTTGCTTGACCTTATCACCCTTGCCTTTGCCTTTCTTCTTATTCGCTTGCGATTTTGGCTTACTCACTCTACCCTTTAGTATGGTTAGTACAGAAGGCGTAGAAGTAGATGCCTTGTCTTTTAACCCCTTTTCATAGTCAATGAGCATTGCATGAAAATCATTAACTGTCTTCCCCGTACAATGCATATTATAGTTTCAAACAAAATCATTGAAGTCCTTGTTAATAGACCTATTGATCAAGTCGATAGCCATATTATGATCATAGGGTTGTCCTAGTGCAATGAGTTGTTCCATATAACCCCTCATCTCCAAGTAATGGGCACTAACAGACTTTCAAAAAGTTTGCCTGCAGCTATGCAAAGCATCTACTAAGTCGTATATCTCCACAGCTTGCGGCTTCTCGAACATAGCCTTAAGCTCACCAAGCATTCGCTTAGGCGAAAATAGCTCATAATTCTTCTGAAGTGGAGGAGCCATTTTTCCTAGAATTAAGCAATCCACCTTCGAGTGCTTCTTAACATTAATAGTGTGTTCAAGCCTTTGCGGTTCTGAAGCTCCTTCAGCAAGTCCTCCGGATAGGGAGTAATCAAGATATCAATAGTACCCGCTACTCTCAAGACAATTCTTAGTGAGCGGCACCAATCACTGAAGTTTGGGCCAGTAAGTTCACGACGATCAAAAAATGTTTTGAACGCAGAACTTATAGTGTTATTTTCGGGTTGAGCCATTTCTACAGAAATAAGTTCAAATATTAGTATTTTCGATAATAGAATACTTTCAAGAAAATAAAATTACCCCGGTATAAAAACCATAGTATTTTCCTTGAATTCTAGAACTATATTTACATAGACCCATTACATTAGTTGATTTGCTAGTAATGAATGTACTCAACATAGCGACTTGTCAAACAATTGACAAACAATTTTCAATTTCTAGTTGATTTAAGGGATTTACATTGCCAAAAAACGTTTTGCATTGTAAACATGTTTCATCCCTTCTGAATGCATTAAGTTTCCAGATCTCACTGAGTAACTTAACTAATTCGTCTAATCTGAGTAACATAAAACCATCATACGAATTCTCATTCTATGAAAGTTTTCTCTCCATCACAACATCACCCAAAAATCTCATTTGATGACGTAGTAATTTCAAGTGTTCGTCAATTAGGAGCATTCGACTTAAATTTTAAGGGTATAAATTTGATGTCAAATCAATGTATGGAGAAGCATGCATACAACTCCATAGCATAAGTTTAATAAAACATTTAGTAAACTTCTTCACGAGACTAAATTTATACATTAATTATGTTGAGGTATTGGTTAAACTAATTAAATAATTTACCCACGACTATTCACAACGTACTTTTGATAGAACTCGGCTACGCACAAAGCAATACCCTTATTCATTGTGTTTCGGATGTGAGTTTGTGGTAAATCACCCTTAAGGTATAATTCAATTAATAATCGTAGGTAATTTTAATTTGGCGTACAGGCGAGCCGGGAATTTAGTCAGCGACTAATGGCATAACACCTCCTTCCTTAACCAGGTACATGACCAGCAGTGCGTTAAACCCACTTTATAGTTTGTCAAAACGAGTAGGCCGTTAGATTATTATTATAATTCATCAATCAACGTAATCTTGTGTAATTTAGTTCTCTAGCAAATCTTTATTTAAATATGATTTGGTCCATATTATTTCTTTTCAAAAAAAACCCTTGTTTACAACAATTCAACAATTTTTAATATAAACAAGTAAAAAAAACTAAATCATAAAGACATAATAACAATTTATATGTGCAACAAATAAATCAAATATCCACGTGCATACGAGTTATTTAATAATCATCAAATCTAGGTTTTCATATTCATATAAAATTCTTCACTAATTCAAGATTTATTGAATCAAATAATCACGTAGCACATAAAATCATATAAACATATAATTTTGCAATCCATGAAAACATGCACGTTATCATGGATTCTCCCTCAAATCTAAATTAAATCTCTACGGATCGTAACCCTACATTACATAACAATTAATCATGCAATTTAATCTAAAATTATCCCACATGTAATTTAGGGTACCCTAATTTTAAAAAAAAACAAAACCATAATTTTAAGAAAACCTAAAAAACATGTAGTTGTTGGGAATAAATTAAGGCCAGATCACTTGAGCGCTGACAAGAACAATTCAAGCGTTGACAAGAACAAAACAAGCGCTGACAGCTCAAGCGTTGACAGGTTAAAGTCAAGCGTTGACAATCTTGAAGACAAGCACTGATGGAAGATATGATCTACATGTTTATTATATTCTAGAATACTTCTAGTAAGGATAGAAACGACAATGTATTTTCTATGTTTATCTTTACCTAGAATAGTTGATACGTAGCTTATTGTACAAGGCTTCTTAGTCTATAAAAGAAGGCCTTTAGGTTAATGTTCAATATTAAGTTTTACATAAGTTTTCGTTCATAAACATCTTTCATTGTAAGCAAGTTCGACATTGATAATCAAAGTGAAAGTTTGTTTATATCTTGTGTGTTCTTGTTTAAGTGTTAAATTCCGCATAACACTTAGATTCACAAAGCATATACAAAGGTTTCTCTACGTGTTATACTTGATCTAATCTCGTATACACCAAGCTAATCGATCTAAGTTTGGGATCAACAAGTGGTATCAGAGCTTGTTGAGGAACTTTTGATCTTTGAAGAACACCAGAACCATACACGAACATCAAAACCCTAATTTTCTCAAAAACCCTAAAAACACCAAAACCCTAACAACATCATGTCTGAAGCAATAACCACCTCCTCTTCACCTTTACCAAACATCGGGATTCCCATGCTTGATGCAACCAACTTTGACTTATGGAAGTTCAACTTTGAAGAATATCTGGGGATCTTTGATTACACACTCTGGGAGATTATTGAATATGGAAACTCATTCAATAAGGCTCAAAAGATTCTTGATGCCATTACTCAAAGATCAGCTGTTGAAGGATGCCCTGATGAAGATAAGAAAGAAAAACCTGGAGATGGTAGAGCTGTAGGTGCTGAAGATATTGCAAAAAAAAGGGTTGACATGAAAGCCCTAAATATTCTGAAAGTCTCTTTGGGACAAGAAAACCAGCACAAATATAGAGGCTATGAATCTGCTAAAGATCTTTGGGAAGCACTTGAAGTTGCATATGGTGGCAATGCAGACACTAAGGAAGAAAAGAAAAAGCAACTTCTGCATGACTATGCTGTCTTCAAAGCTCAACCCAATGAGAAACTGAGTAGTGTGAGAAGCAGATTGCTTGACATCACAAGCAAATTGTCCTTCATGAGGACACAAGTTGGTGATGTTGACACCAATGCTACCTTTCTTAAAAGTCTTGGTGAGGCATGGAAGATTGAGGCAAGATCTATTCTTGCCAATAATACTTACAAGAGCTCCTCGTTTGATGACATCTACAACAAACTAAGACTGTTGGAAGATGAAACTCTTTCAGATCATGGAAGCAAATCTTCCACCAGCAACATGGCCTCCTTCTCTCTTAGTGAAGGTCAATTCAATCAGAAGGACTCTTTTATGCATCCAGTTACTGGATCATCATTTGTCAGCGCTGGAACAAGTCCTGTCAACGTCTCCTTTTCAGACGCTTACACATTCATGAATGACTCCCCAAGAGTTAAACCTGCTGGTTTGGATTTGGATACTGTTTGTGCTTGCATTGCTTCTTTGACCAATGGTTCAGTGATTACATATGAGGACCTTGAGCAGATAAGTGATGAGCACTTGGAAGAGATGGACATCAAGTGGAACATGGCTCTTGCTAGTATAAGAGCAAATAGGTGGAATAGAAGGTTCAAGAAGAAGATGATCTTCAATGCTAAAGACACAGCTGGATTTGATAAATCCAAAGTTGAATGCTACAACTGTCATCGTATGGGGCACTTCATGAGGGAATGCAGATCTCCTAGAAGATCTGATGCTGGTAAACCCTCAAGTCAGGTTGTTAAAGCTCAAGATTCCAAAGCCATGGTTGCAGTTCAAGGAATTGATGGTACAGGATGGGATTGGAGCTATCTGGCTAAGAATGCTGAAGAGGATAAAGCTTTGGTTGCTGATATTGAAGAAGAAGAGCATGCTAAATATGCTCTCATGGCACACTCCTCCTCTTCATCTGACAATGAGGTATATGATGATGCTTTTTGTAGCAAAGGTTGTAAGTTAAACACTGATAGACTTAACAAAGAGGTGTTAAAACTAAAAGATGATATGAGCACTGAAAGGTGTAAATTGTCCAATTACCAACTAGCTCTTACTGAAACTGAGAAAACCGTTTCTGAATACAAGAAAATGGAATTTGACTTAAAAGATAAGATCAATATCTTAAAACATGAGCTAGAGGGTAGCATGGATATTAGAAATATCATGACAAAGGTCAATAGAGACCTACAGGCTAAGTTAGATGAGGCCATTAAGAATAAAGATAATGTTTCAAGATTCAAAGATTTGATAGAGCCACCCAAACCCTAGGAGACTGTGTAGCTAAACAAAGGGATCCTAAGGACATGACTGGGATTGGGATGAATGATTACTCTCTGGTTCCACCACCAGCTGGTGACTTCTATGGTGTCCTTAGAAAGGATTTGTCTTGGACTGGTATACCAGAATGCCAAGAAGAGGAATTCATTCCTCCACCAAGACTTGTCACTCCAGTGGAAGAGTATCAACAAAAACTGACTAACCTAAATGAGTGGAAGAAAGCTAACCCTACTTTATTTGTTAAGGGAGGTTTGCTATGTGAAAGTCCCAATGAATCACCACCCATTAAGGTTACTCATCCAATCACTGGTAAAGCTGTTGACCTAGGCTCAAACACTGTTAGAAGACCTACCATTAAATATGTAGAGATGTATAGAAATAATAGGTCACCCAAGAGCCAAGTTAGCAATCATGGAACAGGTTTCTTCTCTACTAGACCTAAGGTTGTGTCTAAGAAAGCCTGTTACACTTGTGGCAGCTTTTCACATTTGGCATACAAGTGTGTCAACGCTCCACAGCCAGCGCTGACAGGAACAATTTCAGCGCTGATAGGAAGAAAGTCAACGTTGTTAGAAAGTCAAACGTTGTCAGACCCAAACCTTGTGTGCAGCAAAGTCCACAAGTGATTAGACCAGCCCCATTCTTTACTAGAAGGTCTAACACTCATGGACAAAGACCTTTTCAAAAGACAAACACCTGGTCAAATAGGCAATGGGTTCCTGTAGCAAACCCTAGGTTCAACGCTGACAAGGGTAATTTCAGCGTTGACAGGACAAAATCCAACGCTGACAGAAACGTGACCAGACCTAAATATTTGCAGCCACAAGGTAAGGGGTCTAAAGCTTCTTCAAGCTTAATATGGAGACCCAAGAAAGATCAAAACCCTAATGATAATGGAATTTCAATGACTTGCAATAGATTTAATTATATTTCAAAGGTCATTACAAAACCTATTGGGGTTAACTGGGTATTTCATTCTAAAAGGGATGAGAATGGGGTTGTTGTGAGAACTAAGTCTGTTCTTATTGAACAACCAGATGAATCCAAGTCTTCTGAGACTTGGGTTCCCAAAGAAAACTAATTTGTTTTCTTTATGTGCAGGGCATTCAAAGACAGATCAATGATTATGGATATTGGGATAGTGGATGCTCAAGGCACATGACAGGAAAGGAAGACTATCTGACGAACTTCACTCCTATTAAAGATGGTGATAAGGTATACTTTGGAGGGGGCTATGGCACCATTACAGGCAAATGAACCCTTCTCACCAATAATCTGTGTTTTGAGAACATCTTCCTGGTAAAAGAACTGGATTATAATCTGTTTAGTGTGTCACAAGTTTGTGATAACAAAAATAAGGTTCTTTTCACTGATACTGAGAGTTTAGTGTTAAGCAAGGATTTTAAGATCCCTGATGAGAAGTGTATTGAGTATAGAACACCTAGGCATAAGGACATATATAATGTGAATTTAAATGGGATTAAAGTGAATACCAATATGTCTTGTTTTTATGCTAAGGCCTCAGTAGATGAAAGTAATTTGTGGCACGGGAGACTAGGGCACATAAATTTTAAGAATATAAATAGACTTGTGAGGCTTGGTTTAGTTGATGGTTTGCCTGAGAAGGCCTTCCACAATGACCACTCTTGTGTTGCATGTCTTAAAGGCAAGCAGCACAAGATCTCATTCAAGTCCAAGCAGGTGCATACTAGTTCCAGACCTCTTCATATGCTTCACATGGACCTCTTTGGTCCAACTAATATAGAAAGTTTGAATGGCAAGTCATATTGTTTTGTTGTCACAGATGACTTTTCTAGGTTCACTTGGACATTCTTTCTAGCTATGAAGAGTGACACAGCTGATGTTCTTATTGATTTTATCACTCAGATTGAGAAAAGGTCTGGAAATGAGGTTAAAATGCTTAGGAGTGATAATGGTGGAGAATTGAGGAACAAGAAGCTAGATGATTTTTGTGCCAGGAAAGGAATTACTAGGCAATTCAGTATTGCTAGAACCCCACAACAAAATGGGGTTGCTGAAAGGAAAAATAGAACCCTAATTGAAGCAGCCAGAACAATGTTGGCTGATGCTCACTTTCCAATAGCCTTTTGGGTTGAGGCTGTTAATACAGCATGCTATGTGCAAAATAGAGCATTGGTTAACAAAATTCAGAACAAAACACCTTATGAGTTACTTTGGGGAAGAAAACCTAATATTGGTTTTCTCAGACCTTTTGGATGTCATGTAGTAGTCTTGGATACTAGTGATGCCCTAGGGAAATTTAGTGCAAAAGGTGATGAAGGTTACTTCATGGGGTATTCAGTGTAGAGCAAGGGTTATAGGGTTTATCTTAAAGAGGACAAACGTATTGTTGAGAGAGTACATGTTAGGTTCTTAGAGAATAAACCTAGTGATCCTGAAAGTGGTCCTAATTTGTTGTTTGATTTGGAACCCTTATCTAGAACTTTAAATTATATGCCTGTCGCTAATCCAGATATTGTGAAGGTAACTTCAAATGTTGTGGAGGAACAAGTTGTTGATGTTTCAGGTACACAGGTTAATGAGAGGGTTGGATCACAAGCAGAAAAGGCATCTCCTACATTTGAATATGTCACAATTCCCATTTGGATAGATGCTTTTGCTGCTGCTGCTGCTGCTGGACAAGATAATGGTGGTTTCCAAATACCACCAGATACAAACATGCATGGTTCTTCAGGCGCTGACAAAGGCAAATCTAGCGCTGACAAGACCAATTCAGACGTTGATGGCTCAGGCGTTGACAACAACATTTCAAGCGTTGTTAGTCCAAACGCTGACAAACAAGGTTCAGACGTTGACAACACCTTTGCACATCTTTTCTCTTCCACTTTTGAACAAGGAGAACCTTCCAATGTTCATGAAGAGATTCCTGTTGATCAAAGAGAGTCTGATGAAGAAGATATTGGCAACATGGAGCATGAGGTTGAGGACACCAGACTTTTTGAGGGAGGGGTTCTCACCTCCACAATGAAGAATCACCCCACATCTCAGATCATTGGTGATATTCTGACTCCAGTTCAGACAAGAAGATCCCATCAAGGTCTTGGTGGATTTATTGCCAATGTACACAAGAAGGTTGATACCCCTCTTGTGCAAGCATGTTTGTTTGCATGTTTTCTGTCACAAGAAGAACCCAAGAAAATATTTGATGCTCTCAAAGAACCAAGTTGGGTGGAAGCAATGCAGGATGAGCTTCACCAATTTGCAATTCAGGATGTTTGGGAGCTGGTTGATTGTCCTAGATATGTCAGACCTATAGGGACAAGATGGGTTCTCAGGAACAAAAGAGATGAAAGAGGTATTGTGGTCAGAAACAAGGCAAGGTTAGTGGCTCAAGGTTATACACAAGAGGAAGGGATAGACTATGAGGAGGTCTTTGCACCAGTTGCAAGAATTGAAGCTATTCGGATTTTTCTAGCCTATGCTTCCTGCATGGGCTTCACAGTCTATCAAATGGATGTCAAAAATGCTTTCTTGTATGGCACCATTGTTGAGGAAGTATATGTCATGCAACCTCCTGGTTTTGAGGATCCAGAGCATCCAGATAAAGTGTATAGAGTCAAAAAGGCTATGTATGGCCTTCATCAAGCCCCTAGATCATGGTATGGTACTTTGTCTACCTATTTTGGTGGACAATGGATTCAAGAGGGGCACCATAGATCAGACACTATTTACAAAGAAGAAAGGCAAGGATGTGTTGCTTGTGCAGGTCTATGTTGATGATATCATTTTTGGGTCTACTGGTCCAAAGATGAGTGAGGATTTCTCCAAGCTTATGACAGACAAATTCAAGATGAGTGCTATAGGGGAGATGAACTTCTTTCTAGGTTTACAAGTTCAACAGAAAGAAGATGGTATCTTCATCTCCCAGGACAAATATGTTGCTGAGATCTTGAAGAAATTTGGCTTTTCTCCACATGAAAAGAGGGCTACTACTCCTATGGATAGAGAACACCCTTGGGGAAAGATTGGAGATGGGAAAGATGTTGATGTCAGGCATTATAGATCCATGATTGGATCCTTGATGTATCTTACTGCCTCCAGACCTGATATCATGTTTGCTGTGTGTGCTTGTGCACGCCATCAAGTGACTCCCAAAGAATGTCACCTTTATGCTGTGAAGAGGATCTTTAGGTACCTAAGATGCTATCCTAATCTTGGTTTGTGGTACCCAAAGGATTCCCCATTGGAGCTGATTGCATATTCAGATAGTGATTATGGAGGTGATAAGTTTGATAGGAAATCCACAACTGGTGGATGTCAGTTTCTTGGGAGCAGGTTAATATCTTGGCAATGCAAGAAACAAACAGTGGTGGCTAATTCTACAACTGAAGCAGAGTATGTGGCTGCAGCAGCATGTTGTGGTCAAGTGTTGTGGATTCTGAACCAGCTGTTGGACTATGGGTATAAGTTCATGCATACTAAGATATTTGTTGACAATAATAGTACTTTATGCATCATTAAGAATCTTGTACATCATTCTAAAACTAAACACATAGAAATTAGACACCATTTTATAAGAGATTGCTTTGAGAAAGGTTTAATACAACCAGATAGGGTTGACACTGAGGAAAATGTGTCAAATTTATTAACTAAACCTTTTGATGCTGGAAGATTTCAATACTTGGTAACAAGTATTGGAATGGTTAATCTCACTTAACATGTGTTTTGGATTCTTTTTGTAATAGTATGTACAGGATGATGCATTATTATTATTGGTCTTATTGATGATTTAGATTTTCCACTATATTTTTCTAACACTGACAAAGGTTGTTTGAACACTGATAAGTGTTTTTGCAACGTTGTCAGCAATATAATTGTCTAACGCTGACAAAGCTTCCCTCAACGCTGTAATGTGTTATCGGGGCGTTGTCAGCAACAATGTTAGTTTTGTGGTTTTCAATCTAAATGTGCAGATGGTGTTAGTAGTATACCATTGGATATAGAGTTGCTTATGGATCAATGGAGAAGCATTTGGACAAATTTTTATTTATGGATGATGGTTGGAATGTTTCATTCCTATCTTGACATAAATTTTTTATGTTCATGCATGATTTTAGCAAACTTTTTGTATCATCGTTTAAGGGGAGGTTTTAGGAACCTTTAGGATGTTTGTGTATCCATATGATTCTCTTATCACAATTCTAGATTGTGTCCACAGGTGAGTATGGGTTAGTTTTACTAAACCATGAGGCACTATAGCATGCATAGTATATCAACTTTGCATGCTGCCAAGACATTTTTGGCCTAGAATTGGTTGTGGTCTGTTGGGAGACTTGGGAATGATTTTGATATGGGATTTACCTGGGAGTAACAAGGATTTTATAAGGTAACTTTGTTGTTAAGAATTTTGGTTAGCAAGGGACACTAGAGGACTGTTATGTCTATCTTGCTTATGCAAGTGTGCATAACTGGACAGTGCTTGCCGCCCTATAATAATTATCAGCTTTTGGTTATCTTCTCTAGGATAAATTACTTGTTAAGGTCATTTTTCACTTTTTAAACAATTTTATTTTTGGACGCTGACAAGAAATTTCCAAGCGTTGTTGTGACAAAATTAGACGCTAACATGGCTTTAGGCGAACGTTGACAAGATTATAGCCGTTGGGCGTTGATAGGTTATTTTTTACCGTTGACACTCAATGGGACCTACCCAGTTGTTACTTTTTGACATATTTTCAAGCCGTAATTTTAGGAGTTGTTACTTTCATTAAATGCATGAGATAACTTATAACTTTTTCAATATTTTCATGATTCGTTTTTGAAAATCTTTGCCTATTTTTGGGCCAATCACATGCATTCTTTCTCTCCTATAAATTTGGCTCCTATTTTAAACAGGGTATCTATAATTCTTGTCTAACACTTTTCTCTTATCAACTTCATCTTCTACACTTCAAATTACCAGCTTTCATCAATGGCACCAAAGTTTAACTCAGCAGAATTGGAATTGGGGTTCAAGTCTCAACACAACATGATTGCTTATCTTGTTGCTGATAATGATTTGTTTCCTCAATACACACAAATGGTGGCGTATTTGAACGCATCCCCCCTAAGGTATGCTCTTTCTCATGCACCACTCATTCCAGTCACACACATTAAGCAGTTTTGGAACACTGTCAGTTCCTCAACAGTTAATGGAGTGACCACATTAACTTCTATTGTTCATGGGAGGTCTTGGGTGGTTACTGAGACCTTGGTACGCCAGGCCTTGCATCTTGATGATGCTGATGGTGTAGCCATCCTTCCCATAAATGAAATAGAACAAGGGCTTAGGGCTTTGGGATATCCTTTTCCTGATGAATGTACTCTTAATAAGTATCATAAGCAGGAATTTCCCCCAGCCTGGAAGTACCTCATCCACATCCTCCTTCAATGTTTGAGTCCCAAATGTACTGCACACAATGAGATCAATAGATCCATTGCCAGTGCTATTGTGTGCATTGCAACAGGGCAAAAATATAACTATTCTAAAATGATTTTTGAAGTGATGTGTAAAAATAAGGGGACAAAAATGACTTTATCTTATCCCCGTTTTCTGCAAATGATTTTTGATGATCAAGGTTACTGCTCCAGGGATCACAATGATTTTTATAAGATCCCTGAGCAAAAGAAAGCTATTTTTACGAAGATGAATTCACCACCCCATAGAGACTTACCTTTAACCCCAGCCATGCTTGCTGTTATTGCAGCAGCACAACCCCAACCTGACCCCCAACCTCAAATTGACCCTCAACCACAACTTGAACCCATTCCTGAACCTTTACCCTCACCTGAACAAATGCAACTTGACCAAGAACCCTTTGACGCTGACACATCAAATGTTGGCGTTGATGTGCCTATTTCCAACACTGACACACAACCTTCACAATCCCAAACACCCCTTAACCAACCCACATCTACCCATTCTTCCACACCATCTTCCACACCACCTGAATATAGGTTGATAAAACGCCAAAGGACTACTGGAGTGTTCTCCTCTGGTGGTCTTAGCCATGAAGCAGAGAGAACCACCACCACAAGTGTGGCTGGTGACCTGGATGAGGCTGGGACTATTGGTTCTGGCTTAGATGCTGGCCAAGGAAGTCCCACCATAATTAAGTCCTCATCTTTGCCCAATGAACCTGACTTGGGAGGTCAAATCCCCATTTCAGAAGAGGGCAGTCTGGAACCAATGACTCTTTTGGAATTGACGGCAGTTTGCATTAGCTTGCAAAAGCAAATTGCAGACTTAGTACAAATTGTCAGCTCTCAAGGCAATTGAGAGAGAGGATTGTTGTTTTAGAGAGTGATCATGCTAGGCGGGGTATGGAGGAGTCTTCCAAAAGGGAGGAAGATCAAAGAAATCTGAGTGATAAGGGCAGCCAAGATGGTCAATCAATGGATGTTGCTGAAGCCCTTACAACTTTGAAGGAACAACCAGGTTTTGATACGTCCTTAATCTCTCCAACCAATCTAAATTTATCATTTACAGCTATGTTGAGAGAGGTTACACAAGGCGCTGAGGGAAAATATTTGAGCGTTGACAAGACAAATTTGGACGCTGATAGAAGTATTTTGGGCGCTGATAGAGGAAATTTGGGCGTTGACAAACCTGCACATGAAGGTGATGTATTCCAGTCATCATCTATCATCAAGGAAGTTTCTACTCAGGTATTACCATCTACCTTACCAACCATTGCACCATCAGATAAGGGTAAGGGTAAATTGGTAGAAGAAATTGTTCCAAAGGATGCAGCCCAAGTTGAATTTGATAGAAGATTGGCTGAACAAATGATGGAACAAGGTGAAAAGGAAAAGTCACCATTTGTTGTGACTTCTGAAGAAGAAAGTGATGGAGCTAGCTCAGACTCAAGTGTGATGATTATAGAACCAGAAAGGCTTGAGTATGGTGATGAGCTTGCTAGGGAAAAGTTGAGAGAATTGAAATTGCAGGTTGACTTTGACATGCCAGAGGTGGTTCAAATGTACAATTCTTGGGAAGAAAGCTGCATGGATAATCCAGACTTGACCATTTCAGATCAAATATGGGGTTTGGAGCGTCTTCTTAGAGTTCAGAAGGATTGTAAGGTGATTTTGAAGCACAAGGCAAGCAATATTCTCTCAGAGTTGAAAAGGGATAGAAGAGAGCTCTACTTTATGTTGCTCAGATGTCATGGAGTTGGACGGACACATCAGAAGTTAAAGGCTTTGACATTTGATGAGTTGGAACATAGGGCTTATCCCATTTGGGTGAGAGTGCAGGAAGCAAACACTCTCAGACTTCTTTCAGATGAAAGAAAGGAGCAACTTGCAGAAGAAATGGAAATCAAGAAAGCTATGATGATTCCCAGGCCAGTGAAGAAGGGATTTAAACTTGAGTTTCCAAAAGATATGGATCCACTATATCCAAGTGAAGCAGTTATAAGAAAGAGCCTCAAGCTCTCCCCATTAGAAGCTTCAGATATGGTGCAGGTGTTACCATTAGATTCCAGGAATCCAATTATGAGTTATGATGAGGATGAATGTGGATTCTGGAAGATTGGCAGATTTGGCAAGGAGGTACACACTTTTACCACTCTCATATCTTTATTTGCAAGTTGTGATAGAGAAGACTTGGTGGACCTTTGGAGGTTGCTGGAGACCAAGTATGAGGCTGAAGCACCAACTTCAGCTAATGGAATAAAACTTTGGACCACATTCAAAAGAATGTGTGGGACAAAAGAGGAAGATCCTGAAATATGGAAGGATCTTGAAGATGACCTCAGTGGTCTTCAATGGAGGTTATATTCAGCTGCTGGTGTATACCATTTGAGTTCTACAAAGTTTGCTGAGTATCTACTTGTGGATGCTCAATATTTCATATCCAAGGCTATTTTGGAAAAGATGAAGGACACTCAGGTGGAGATAGATTATTCAAGTGACGTGGCAAAGGATTTGATCAGATTTATTTATTACCAATATGAGAAGATTTGTCAGACTCCTCCAAGTTCTTAATGCTTATTCAGAAACTTGACCATAAGAGTGGATATCAAGTTTAGGGGAGGATTGTTGGGAATAAATTAAGGCCAGATCACTTGAGCGCTTACAAGAACAATTCAAGCGTTGACAAGAACAAAACAAGCGCTGACAGCTCAAGCGTTGACAGGTTAAAGTCAAGCGTTGACAATCTTGAAGACAAGCACTGATGGAAGATATGATCTACATGTTTATTATATTCTAGAATACTTCTAGTAAGGATAGAAACGACAATGTATTTTCTATGTTTATCTTTACCTAGAATAGTTGATACGTAGCTTATTGTACAAGGCTTCTTAGTCTATAAAAGAAGGCCTTTAGGTTAATGTTCAATATTAAGTTTTACATAAGTTTTCGTTCATAAATGATATGAGCTTAAACTCATATCCTTTTATCAACAAATAACCCTAAAACACGAAGCAAAATACCCTTTTATATTGTAAAAAGCAGTGTTATGTGGTATGTTTGTGTTTGTGTGATCTTATGTAGGTAAAAGGATACAATTTCAAGCAAACAAGGAAAAACCAAGCTAAAATGGATGAAAAAGACAAGGAAGGATCACAAGTGACAAGTTTTCAAAGCTCAAGGACCTATCTTGACAAGTCTTGAAAGTTGAGGGACTTAAAGTGCAAATACTGCAAAGTCAAGATCCAAGTCAAACCTGGTCAAACTACAAAGTCAATCAAGTCAAAGGGCCATTTTTGTTGAAGAATGAAAGTTGAAGGGCCAAAATTGTCAAAGGAATGAAGTTTCTAGCCTTAAAGAGAAATCTGCCAAGTTAAGGGACTTAAATTGCCAAGTTGGAAAGTATTGCAAGTTGAATCCATGTGCAAAGGCTTTTAACCAATCAGAAACAAGGAAACATGTCACACGGATCAAACAATTAAATCCCACTACAAGCCGCCACATTTAATGCAAGATCACAACAGTGTGATCCGTGTAACACTTTTTCCACCAATAAGAAGCTGCCACGTGTCTCTCTCTTTCACCAAAATATTTTCCAGGATCGCGTTTTTGATAGAATGCATTTCAGAAGAAGATCAAAATATCAAAGTTGCTCGTTTTGATGAGACGAATCCAATGGTGCAACTTAATTAGCATATTATCCAATGAATCAAAAATCCCCAAAATGTGTTCATCACCTTTAAAGAAGATTGGCAGAATTCATCCACGTGTCAAGCAATGATTGGCCTGAACACGTCACATCTCCAACAAACTCTCAAGTCTAGCCTATAAATACACAACTTGTTCTTCATTTTCAGTAGTAGTTAATTTTCAGAAAACACATAGTTCTCTCAATTTCCCTTTTCTTCTTTTCCCTCCTTTTCACCTAACAACTCAAGAGTCTGACAAGCTCTTGAGTTTGTTAGTTAGTTAGAACCTTGTAACAACCAATTGTAACTGTTTTCATCAATAAAAATTCAAATCCAAGTTTTCCCGCCAATTCTTGTTCTTCAATTCCTGCTACCTTACTTGCTGTTATTGGATTCTATTGTTGCTGTTAGAAGTTTGTTATGATCATACATTGATCATAACTGGCTTTGTTGAAGATTTGTTGCTGTTTGATCAAAAATTCAGTCCTTTCCATTGTTCTTGAAGTTTCCATGGCAGAATGATGAGTTTTAGCTGTTTTGGTGATTGATAAGAGTTGATAGCTAGTGATAGGTGGTGGTATCACTAGGGCAAGAGAGCTCAGCGCTCCTCTTCTACCCAAAGGACTTCTACATTAGGTTTTAAAGCTTCTGTTTTCAAATTCCTCTAAACAGTCTTTGCATGCTTCATTCTCTAGTGTAAACTTGATGGCTGCCTGATTCTATTTGATAAGTGGTTGTTTGATTGAGTGAGTCTAGTGTATTGTAGCTTAATCTTGTTCACTTGAGTTTAGTATTGAAGTTTTTGGCTAAATTTCAGTAATTGCTTAGCTAAACACCTTAATTGAGTTCTAGTTGGTTAAGTAGCTTGATTTCAGTTTCATTAGCCTGCATTTTGATCACATAAACTAGTTTGCTATAGCTCTTTGTTCAGTCTTAATCAGAACTCAATAATCCTTTGTAAAAGTTTGATCATAATCTGATAAGGAGTGTTTGGGACTAGTTGTAATTCAGAATTCAAGAGTTGTTAATTAGTGTTTAAGTGTTCATTTCTACTCATTAGAAGTTAACAAGTGTTTTTGAGTCTTTTACTAGTCAATATAAAAGTCAAAAAGGCAATTGGTTGATAAAAACTTTGGTTCATACTTGTTTTCAGTTTTAGTTCATAAACTTGTCAAATTCAATTGATCATTTCTCCTTCATTACTTGTTCAAAATTGCTCAAACCAGTTTCTAGTTAAAGCTTACATCATAATCTTTTAGTATCTAGGAGGAAATTCTACAGTTTCAAGGAATAAGCAAGAAAACAGCTTATTTGTTCAGACCTGAGCAATGTTCATTCTCTGATATAAGTTCCTTACTGTTTTACTAGTTCTAATAATCCACTTCATAAAAGTCCTTGTTTTCTTTCACAATTCTGTTTAGAAAGGGTTGAATATCAAGTTTTGAGAATTTGAGCTTTTTCAAAAATCTGGTCAACATTTGGTCAACATAAGCTCATTTGAGCTTATTTTCAAATATCTGGCTTATTTCTGGATGAAATTTGTTCTAGTTTGATTTCCCCTGCTTTAAATCAAGTGCTTATTCATTTCCTTTACAAAAATCAAGTTGTGGATGTCTGGATTATGCTATAGCTTATTTTGAGCTTATTGATAAGCTCTCTTTTGCTTATTTTGGACTTTTAGACATTTTCCTTAAACACACGTTTCTATTATTGGATTTGAAGTAGTTTGCAATTTGTTTCAGCTTAATTGGTTGAGAAATAAGCTCAAACGAGCTTATTCTTTCATTAAGCCCGTTTTTTGGTTATAAGTTTGGAAATTTGCACTTTAGTCCCTAGGAGTTTAATTAGTGTTTAAACCGAGCTAATCTTTCTAATTTTGTGGTAATTGCAAAAGTTAGTCCCTGGATTTGTTAGTTTGTTTAATTTCAGTTTTAGAAGTTTGTTAGTTTGTTAAATTTGGTTAGTTTGTTAGAATTTTTACAAGTTTAGTCCTTGTAGTTAACTGTTTTACATTTTTAGTCCTTATAATTTTTAGAATTTACATTTCAAGCATTTATATTTCATAGAAATTACATTTTCAGTCCTTATACTTTTAAATTTTGCATTTTAATATTTTACTTGAATAAAATTTGGAATTTGCAATTTGTTTTACGTATAAATAGGTTTATATTTTTCATTTTTACTTAGTGTTGTTTGAATTAGCAATAGATTACCAAGCAAGCTTGAACAACCAAAAACAATTAAAAATTTGATATTGATTGGACTTTCTATTAGTTAAGAACTGAGAAAACGAACTTGCATTATACACATTTCAAATGGCGCCGCTGCCGGTTCTTTGACTACACGAGAGACTATCGAAGTGACCTTACCTAGAACTTGTCATTGTCTTGCATGATAACATGGAAAATTGGATTTTCAACATTTTTCAAATTTTTGATCTACTTTGGCCACAAAAATATGCATTCATAATTTTTGCATCAATCATTTTTCATTTGCATAACACATTTGCATTGTATATATTCTTTTATTTTTCATCAAAAATATATAAAAAGGAAAAAAAAAATATAATAAAACATGGTTTTAACAAATTTAGACTTCTTTGACATATTAGGCCCGCCATGGATATTTTGACTCAACCCGAGTTTGCTTATTTTAGCATTCTCTAGCTAGTATCCTTAACCATGTAGTCCTTCATTGGTCTATTAGGCTAAGCTTCCACCAATTTCATTATTTGAAATTTTAAATTTGTGGAGAATGGGAAATGATAGAGTTGAAGCAAGTATAAAAGGGCTAGATAGACTTCATGGCAATTACTTGTGGCTAAACCCTTCTCTTCTCTACCTCTATTTTCTTCGCTTGTATATAATTGTTAATAAATAATCAAGTACGGTTTTAATTGGTTCGTAATCTCTTATGCATTTTTGGCTAATCATTTATGGTTGATATGAGTACGTCTTAAGATTCTAAGTTAGCACGTTTTATGTGTACTAGACTTGTGTCATGCTCCATATTTAGCGGGTGTTTTTCCTTTTCTTCTTTGCAAATTTTTTGGAGAGGAATAAAGAAAAATAAGAGCGGCTTATGAAAAAAAATGAGTGGCTAGAAAAAAAAAAGAAGAAAAAAAAAAAAATAATGCAAGACTCCCAAGAGGGGCAGTGTGGTGTTAATTATAGTGACTATTGAGTTCCAATATTACCTTGACGGGTTGCGGGGATTCAATAGATTGCTCCAATCCAATATTACCTTGACGGGTTGCGGGGTTGAAGATCCAAAATCTCAAAAAGATGCGGATGTAAATTATTGCGTGAGTTTTATTTTTCTTTCCTTAGCGAGTGTGTAGTTACTTATGAAAGCATGACATGAGGATTTTACACATAAGGCGAATGACTTATTATTCTTAATACGGACTTGTATTAATTGTGAGCGGTTTTTCAAGTAATGGATAAGAAGATTACTTAGGATTAAAACCGTCCTTCCTTATTTTTGGATTTTACATTTCTTATATTTCACACTTTAATAATGACAAATTTGCTCACAAGCAATTTGCTCAAATAATAACCGGTTCCACATTTAATTGTCATGAATAAGTTGATGCACTTTTTACTTGTGAATGCAATGATTCCATTTACTAGCTTGGTATGGGGAAAGTGAAACTTGAGGGTGATAAGTGTCCATGGTACCCAAGCCCTAATCCAAGTCATTGAATTCTTTATGAGTTATTTCCATCAAAACCATTTCAAGAAAAATCAAAAAGATATAGATAGAATTGTATTTTAATCCATTGCATTGTTAAAAGTCAAAATCATGCATCATCTAGTTTAGAGTAGTGTAGATGCATCTCATATGGCCAAGGTGATTAATTATGAGGGAAATGTAAATTTTTAAGCCTTGAAAGATAATATTGCATGAGGACATGGCAATGCTCAAGTGTAGGGGAATTTGATATGAGCTTAAACTCATATCCTTTTATCAACAAATAACCCTAAAACACGAAGCAAAATACCCTTTTATATTGTAAAAAGCAGTGTTATGTGGTATGTTTGTGTTTGTGTGATCTTATGTAGGTAAAAGGATACAATTTCAAGCAAACAAGGAAAAACCAAGCTAAAATGGATGAAAAAGACAAGGAAGGATCACAAGTGACAAGTTTTCAAAGCTCAAGGACCTATCTTGACAAGTCTTGAAAGTTGAGGGACTTAAAGTGCAAATACTGCAAAGTCAAGATCCAAGTCAAACCTGGTCAAACTACAAAGTCAATCAAGTCAAAGGGCCATTTTTGTTGAAGAATGAAAGTTGAAGGGCCAAAATTGTCAAAGGAATGAAGTTTCTAGCCTTAAAGAGAAATCTGCCAAGTTAAGGGACTTAAATTGCCAAGTTGGAAAGTATTGCAAGTTGAATCCATGTGCAAAGGCTTTTAACCAATCAGAAACAAGGAAACATGTCACACGGATCAAACAATTAAATCCCACTACAAGCCGCCACATTTAATGCAAGATCACAACAGTGTGATCCGTGTAACACTTTTTCCACCAATAAGAAGCTGCCACGTGTCTCTCTCTTTCACCAAAATATTTTCCAGGATCGCGTTTTTGATAGAATGCATTTCAGAAGAAGATCAAAATATCAAAGTTGCTCGTTTTGATGAGACGAATCCAATGGTGCAACTTAATTAGCATATTATCCAATGAATCAAAAATCCCCAAAATGTGTTCATCACCTTTAAAGAAGATTGGCAGAATTCATCCACGTGTCAAGCAATGATTGGCCTGAACACGTCACATCTCCAACAAACTCTCAAGTCTAGCCTATAAATACACAACTTGTTCTTCATTTTCAGTAGTAGTTAATTTTCAGAAAACACATAGTTCTCTCAATTTCCCTTTTCTTCTTTTCCCTCCTTTTCACCTAACAACTCAAGAGTCTGACAAGCTCTTGAGTTTGTTAGTTAGTTAGAACCTTGTAACAACCAATTGTAACTGTTTTCATCAATAAAAATTCAAATCCAAGTTTTCCCGCCAATTCTTGTTCTTCAATTCCTGCTACCTTACTTGCTGTTATTGGATTCTATTGTTGCTGTTAGAAGTTTGTTATGATCATACATTGATCATAACTGGCTTTGTTGAAGATTTGTTGCTGTTTGATCAAAAATTCAGTCCTTTCCATTGTTCTTGAAGTTTCCATGGCAGAATGATGAGTTTTAGCTGTTTTGGTGATTGATAAGAGTTGATAGCTAGTGATAGGTGGTGGTATCACTAGGGCAAGAGAGCTCAGCGCTCCTCTTCTACCCAAAGGACTTCTACATTAGGTTTTAAAGCTTCTGTTTTCAAATTCCTCTAAACAGTCTTTGCATGCTTCATTCTCTAGTGTAAACTTGATGGCTGCCTGATTCTATTTGATAAGTGGTTGTTTGATTGAGTGAGTCTAGTGTATTGTAGCTTAATCTTGTTCACTTGAGTTTAGTATTGAAGTTTTTGGCTAAATTTCAGTAATTGCTTAGCTAAACACCTTAATTGAGTTCTAGTTGGTTAAGTAGCTTGATTTCAGTTTCATTAGCCTGCATTTTGATCACATAAACTAGTTTGCTATAGCTCTTTGTTCAGTCTTAATCAGAACTCAATAATCCTTTGTAAAAGTTTGATCATAATCTGATAAGGAGTGTTTGGGACTAGTTGTAATTCAGAATTCAAGAGTTGTTAATTAGTGTTTAAGTGTTCATTTCTACTCATTAGAAGTTAACAAGTGTTTTTGAGTCTTTTACTAGTCAATATAAAAGTCAAAAAGGCAATTGGTTGATAAAAACTTTGGTTCATACTTGTTTTCAGTTTTAGTTCATAAACTTGTCAAATTCAATTGATCATTTCTCCTTCATTACTTGTTCAAAATTGCTCAAACCAGTTTCTAGTTAAAGCTTACATCATAATCTTTTAGTATCTAGGAGGAAATTCTACAGTTTCAAGGAATAAGCAAGAAAACAGCTTATTTGTTCAGACCTGAGCAATGTTCATTCTCTGATATAAGTTCCTTACTGTTTTACTAGTTCTAATAATCCACTTCATAAAAGTCCTTGTTTTCTTTCACAATTCTGTTTAGAAAGGGTTGAATATCAAGTTTTGAGAATTTGAGCTTTTTCAAAAATCTGGTCAACATTTGGTCAACATAAGCTCATTTGAGCTTATTTTCAAATATCTGGCTTATTTCTGGATGAAATTTGTTCTAGTTTGATTTCCCCTGCTTTAAATCAAGTGCTTATTCATTTCCTTTACAAAAATCAAGTTGTGGATGTCTGGATTATGCTATAGCTTATTTTGAGCTTATTGATAAGCTCTCTTTTGCTTATTTTGGACTTTTAGACATTTTCCTTAAACACACGTTTCTATTATTGGATTTGAAGTAGTTTGCAATTTGTTTCAGCTTAATTGGTTGAGAAATAAGCTCAAACGAGCTTATTCTTTCATTAAGCCCGTTTTTTGGTTATAAGTTTGGAAATTTGCACTTTAGTCCCTAGGAGTTTAATTAGTGTTTAAACCGAGCTAATCTTTCTAATTTTGTGGTAATTGCAAAAGTTAGTCCCTGGATTTGTTAGTTTGTTTAATTTCAGTTTTAGAAGTTTGTTAGTTTGTTAAATTTGGTTAGTTTGTTAGAATTTTTACAAGTTTAGTCCTTGTAGTTAACTGTTTTACATTTTTAGTCCTTATAATTTTTAGAATTTACATTTCAAGCATTTATATTTCATAGAAATTACATTTTCAGTCCTTATACTTTTAAATTTTGCATTTTAATATTTTACTTGAATAAAATTTGGAATTTGCAATTTGTTTTACGTATAAATAGGTTTATATTTTTCATTTTTACTTAGTGTTGTTTGAATTAGCAATAGATTACCAAGCAAGCTTGAACAACCAAAAACAATTAAAAATTTGATATTGATTGGACTTTCTATTAGTTAAGAACTGAGAAAACGAACTTGCATTATACACATTTCAATAAACATCTTTCATTGTAAGCAAGTTCGACATTGATAATCAAAGTGAAAGTTTGTTTATATCTTGTGTGTTCTTGTTTAAGTGTTAAATTCCGCATAACACTTAGATTCACAAAGCATATACAAAGGTTTCTCTACGTGTTATACTTGATCTAATCTCGTATACACAAAGCTAATCGATCTAAGTTTGGGATCAACAGTAGTTTTAACTCAAAACAATTATTATTTAAAAACTTTAGATTTTCGATAATTATAGCATGTTAAACCTGTCTCTGATACCACTAAAGGTTTATTAACATCATAACAATTATATAAAACCCTAAACGAGATCAAAGCACACATAGCGGAAGCGATTTAATAAGATCATAATAATAACACAATTATAATTAATCGAATTAGGGTTACATACCTTTACGCTAAATCAAATCCACAAGACGAAGAACGAATCACCAATTAGGGTTTATAACGAACACCACTAAGATATAGTCTAAAGTAAGACTATATTACGATCTTGTACACACGTAATACAACGAGTTAACCATGATTTTAGCACGTGTAAACCGAGCTTCTACGCTTGTAGAAAATCTCGCCAACAACCCTAGAGAGGGGCTAGGACTAGATTATAAGTAAAATAGATCAAACAAGGATACCAACCAAAAACCCCTTTGTGGGTTTACCTTGTGATCACAACAAGAGAGAGGAGAGGGAGAGATTTATGTTGTGTGAATTATGAGGTAAGGGGTTTGTTTATATAGGCTTAATTCTTGTAACCCAAAAAAAAATAAAAGGAATGTTTTTCCCCTTCCCTTTTGCCTCCATAACCGACGCCTAACACCCCCTTATGGGGTTGTTCCGGAATCTTCCAGACTTCTTTCTATTTTACTTACTTAATATAAATTTATTTAACACTCGTTAATACTTAACTCTTAATTATTTAACGATCGTTAAAGTTATGTCTCGGTTTAATTTAATAAATACATAAATATATATTTATTAAATAAATTAATAAATACAATAAATATATTTATTAATTAAATTAACTCTTTACGTATTGTGTGAAATCCCATAATCTCAAGTTCGTTCCTATCACACGACTATTAAATATAAGTCCATAAACTTTCAGTTTTAAGTATTATATTCCGCATAGTACTTAGATTGTCAAATACACAAAGTTTCTCTACGTATTATACTTGATCTAATCTCGATAATACAAAGCTAATCGATGGGATCGACATACTTATTAGGAGAAAACATATTTCCTTTAGGGATCCATCTTTTAGGTACTCTAGTGTTGGAGTTAACCTTATACAGGACTTTCGTTATACAATCAGCATGAATATCATTAAAGACACATCTGTTACATTTCGAGCAAAGAAAGTGTTTAACATCTGAAAAGATCCTAGAATTCTTAGAGTGATTTGCTACTAGGATTGCATCTTTCTAAAAACAACTACTCTTAGGTGCAGGTCAATTCCTAGATTTTGGTTTGCTACTACGGGTAGTCTTTTGAACTCTAGCATAAGGCATCACACTAGTTTTAGAATTCCTATCTTTTTCTTGTTTCCTTTTCTTAGCATCATCTAGATAGTGTTTATGACCCGTGGCATTTGAGGTAAGCCTAGACATGTTCTTGGAGCTATTCCTAGATTCCCTAGATGCATTAATGTGATAAGGTTTTGCAAAGTAAGATTCTCTTAAGTTAGGTAGAGGATGTGGAGTGACTGGTTTGACAAATTGGTACTCACATCAACTTGGGAAACAAACCTTGGTTTTGATGTTTTGGATCGTTCAGATTTAAACACATTCGGTTGTCTTGAAACTAAGTTGTTCCTGAGAGGCTGAGAAGGAGGTTTTCCTAAGACTGACGGTTTTGCAAACTTAGGGTCCACACTAATTCCTTTTATTTTTCTTGATTCATTTTTTAATGTAAAAATTGCGAACACTTTTTTCCTGAAATCGAGCTTTTGAGTCAACATTCTTAGCAATCAAAGAAGTTGTCTGATCAATAGCTCTAGTTCATTTGGTAGACTCATATAACTCGTTATAATGATGTTTTACAATCTCATTTTGCTTTCTTAATTGCTCATTTTGTAAGAGTAATTTAGCTACACTTTGCTCTAGATGGATGTTTATAGTCTCAAATACAGCTATGTCGTTTTTAATATTCGCTTCATTAATTTCTTCATTTAAAATCGACCATGATGCCCTTCTTTTAAAGCCTGATTTTGATATTTAAGTTCAAGGTTTACACAATGAGCTTTCATTTTATAAAACCCTTTTTGAAGTTGGGAAATAGCATTTTTGAGAGAAACATTTTCAAACTCGAGAGATTGATAGGATTCATTGATAGTTTTATGTTCATATATATATATATATATATATATATATATATATATATATATATATATATATATATATATATATACTAGCGTCGTAACCCGTCCAACGGGCGGGGTCGCTTTTCTCTTGTTTTGGAGGATTTATTGTTCATGCGTTTTTAGTTTGTTGAATTTGTGATTTTACCTTTAATACATTTTAGTTATAATTTACGCTTAAGTAGCGTTTATTTGTGGTCAACGGGCGGGATTATTTTTTTTCTTGATTTGAGCGAACCATTAACGATGAACCTGTGACTCGGTGACTCGACGGGTTAACCCAACGATCGATTTCGTCACCCGTTGGTCGAACTGTAACCCGATATATTGCTATAATATGATTCTTAATTTATGTTAGTAATAGATATTTTTAAAGAAGTTTAAATTCAATCCGAGTTTTGAAAAAAAATCAGTCGAAAATTTTAATATTCCAAATAATATAATGTTAAAAAAATCCAAGTCTTTTTTTAAAAAGTCTATAAATTCTAATTTTGTATAATAATTATAAAAAAATACGAAAAATAGAATATATGTATAATGTTTTGAATTATCAAACACAAAAACTTGTTTATGAAATAATATACTGGCTTAGACGTAAAAAGTACGTCTGTATATCAGTTATATATGGTGGAAGTGGACCGGTCTTTGTTAAATAGAAACTAAATGGAAACTAATCTTTGAGATTGTTAAGGATTGACCCATCCAACGGACGTGTATTATCTTATGTGAATTTTTGGTTGTACAAATATCAATTTTTAAATTTTTTTAAAATACCTTTGTTTATCCACCATCTTAATTTTGAGTCTACATATAATGTCTAAACAGAGAATTTATAATCCTTTTTTGCTTTTGACTTTTTAGTCGGATATATTAATGTTCGTGTAAAAATACCAATTTTGGTACAAACAAACCACCTTGTGATAGTGTAGGCGCAAACAAAAGCATAATCGTATTGCATTAGAGGATCTTAGAATGCATGTTTTGTTTGTGGCACAATAATATCGTTTTTTACTAATTTCGAGTACTCGTTTGCTAAACATCATGTACTTTTTATCTACCTAATGACATGTCAAGCTTTAGTCCACTCTTAAAGAGTTGTCAACGTATGCATATGTACGGGGGAAAAGAACATGTTCATGATCCGAACCGAGAAAAAAACAAAACTTGTTTTCAAAAATTCCGATTTTTCTTATATCCGGTCTTTTTCAAATCGATTTGATGGTTCGAAACTGGTTTAATAAACTGGCTATGACTGAACTAAAAACGGGTTAAAACCAAATTGATCAAGTTAAAATATAACATAAAACCATATTCAAACCGATCCGGTTCAAGTCAAACCAAGTTGTTTATCGGCTAACTCAAACCGAACCGGTTATCCGGTTTAAAAAAATTCTGGTTTATATGGTTTATTAATGCAAAAAGTACAAAAATGTTACACGTGACTGGTCTAAGGCATTTGAAGTTTTAGCTAAGATGATTTAAATAGGAATAAGAATAGATCGGACGTATATATGGTAGTACATTGTCAACTTGTTCTTGAAATGTGTTATTATGCGTGGAGGACAAAAACCAGCTGATATAACGAAAAGTCAATAATAGACTGTTTACAAAAATTCCTCTCAAAAGAGGATTGTTCCTACAAAAGAACATGTAAAATATTTTTGTCCATGTACAAGAAGATTTAAGTGTTGGAAATGGGAAGGAAAACAGATTGTATCGATATTGGAGTTGGACAATGAAAAAGGTTAGCGAATCTAGTTACAGAGAAAAGCCAAGTTTGTATGTCTGATTTCAGCTGACTCAAGTCCAACCCGTTTGAACCCCTTGACAACCCAACCATTTTACCACATCAGGTTTCAATAAATAACAGTGACATCTTTCCACAAGTCACAACTGATCTTTACATAAAAGAAAAACATAAGATAAGAAATATGTACAAACTGAAACTTTATTGGTTATATTTTGTTAATTAGATGCTTATACATGGAGTTGTGTATATGTATCTTGTTATCATTTGTGGATTTGATTTAAACTCGTGCTCGGTTTCTTTCCAATATGTACAGTTGAGCTTTAAATGTATCACTAAAAGATATATATTAATGATTCGAGTTCTGGTCTGCTGCAATCTCTTGGTTAGTGTGCTGGTTTGAGTTTTGGTCTTCTAAAAATATGCACATTTAATATGACTGATAGGTTCTACTATAAATTACAGTAGTAGAACTTACCGCAAAGATAAGTAGCCTTTTAAGAACCTTTGTATTCTTATCATAGAAACAAAAAAGCAGACAAAAAGGTGTTATCACGCATGTTGCTTGTTAGGAGTTGCCTATTTTGCTTCTGTAAGGTATTTATTTGGAATAGTGACAAATGGTCAGTCCTCTTACAGGATGTAAACCCCTCGATAGAAGCGAGTAATTCTCTTGGTATTAGGAAAAGCTGAAGTGCACGGTGTTAGTTGGAAAGTGTGCCAAACCAACACCCAATCTGAATGAGGACTATAGTCCAATGTTGGTAAGCCAAAAGTGACACATGAATGCAGACAATGTATTTTGCTAATGATCTTGCTGCTACTGATTCTACTAATGCAAATGTTTTGATGTTCAATTTGAAGCAAGGAAAGCTAATAAAATGTTTACCCCAAATATTTTAAAGCCGAACTCATATGTAAAATGTTGATTAGAATTTAGAACACAAAATATGTAAAGATGAAAAGACTTTGTCAACTATCATACTAAAGTTACCTCTGTCCTTACCCTTGGTTTTAGATTATATTTCCTGCGCAATCCTTGATCTCATAATAAAATTAGCTTGCAATTCAAGGCCGCGATTAGGAATTTACACCAACTCTAAACTGTACAAAATTCATGGCATTTTCTTCAGGAATCAACAGTAATAACAATCCAGTAAAGAAATTCATGGCCCATATAAAGAATTAGGTAGTTACCAAGAGAAAATTAATAAAAACATAGGCATTTGCAAAAGAACTGTTTTTTTATGGCAGTACCAAGTATCACACGCGTTGAATGGTAAACAGAGCTTATAAATATGTAACTGACAGTAGCCAACAGACAGATTATGTCTAGTGTACGCCGTGAGTATACGCCTCAAATAATTTCTACCATCATCAGCGACAGCAGGATGACCCAGGAATGTTTGAGGCAAGTCCTGCATTTAATACACTTGATATTATGAAATGATATTTAAGCAACGCTATCCACCAAACATTAAGCGTAATCTAAGACCTAAAAATAAGTTTATACATCAGAAGTTTTGCAAATCTGATCAAGTGGCAATGTTGATCGTATCTGTATACATCAAGTGGCAATTCTGATCGTATCGTATCTGATCAAGTGGCAATGCTGATCAACATCGATACTATTTAATCAAATGATCTAAAAGGTTTTATGCATTAAAATTTATTTCGAGTGACTTTTAACCAACTCAACCAAGTCCTTTTATAAAGGATTTTGGTGCATACTTTAGAGATGGTCCTAGAGATTATTTGTAATTTGGATCAACCCATTCATATGTAACATATAGCAAAGTTACTTAAAAGATGTAAACTAACAGATATTTGAATATTTATTAATGTACGCCATCATTCTATATGAATAAATTAATGGTGGTGTGAAAGTATTATTTACCACAAGTTGCTTTTGATAGATCGGCCACTGTAACGGGATTTACAGACATTAGTTGGTCTTGGAGGACTAATGCTCGGTACGCAACTAATCAGGGAGGGGATGGCAATTGCAGGTTTTATTAAGAAGCAGAGTTGAACAACAAAACGGAAGCAAAAACCAGGTTGGATTTAGTGATGAAAAACATGCTAAAAACAGAATGTTTGATCTCAATACTTAAGGTGAATCGATACAAAATGGGTCACTTTAATACATGTGTAAAAGGTGCAAATAAAAGGTAAATCAGTTAAAAATTCATTAGAAAGTTTAGGTAAACAAAAGTGAACGTATCAATATTTTATCAGTACATGACTTATATCCACAGTTTTGAAGATAGATATTCAACAAACCAAGTACTTTACTACCATTTCTTTTGTACCGGGATTGCAGATGCTTTGTACCTGGATTGCAAACCATTTACTCTTTTCCTTCACTTCACTTGACCCTCAACAGCAAAAGCTATTGAAACAACAAACTCATATAAAGCTAAAGGCAAAATCCAAAACTTTACACAAAACATTCTAAGAAAACCTAAATAACCACGTCTATAAATAACCAAGAGAAAAGTAAATTACTCTTTTATCAAAGTTCAAGTTTTTCTTCTTTGGAAGATCTACTTTTCCTGCCACTTCTACCAAAAATAAAGAAGGTAAAATCTGAAAAGTATATCATCACTTTTTGGAAGTACAAAAAAAAAGTTTCACCATCTTAATAAATGACAAAAACTTATTGAAAAAACTTACCAAATTAATATAGTGTTCTTATGCTCTAATCCTCAGGGTGTTTAAGAGACGGTATCTCACCCGAGACAAGCTGAAATGCTGAATAGAGGCACCCATTAACATTCGGGATTGGGCTACTTAGAGCCGTTTCCTTGTAAGCTTTCACTTTTTCATCATCACAATTTTAAAAGAAACCAAACCAACTCATTATTCATCAGAAAAGAGAAAAATAAAACTTTTAAACATATAATTGAATTCTAGACTCAAACCAACTGCAATTCAAACTACGAATTCAAGAGAGATTAATCAATTACCACATAAAATTAATATGTATCAGTTTCTTCTTTGCTACAAAGCCATAATTTCAACTATTTCTCGTGTCAACAACAAACAGAATACAAAAAAACAAGGCATCATGTCCATGCCTTTGTTTCACGAAAAAAACCAGTAGTGTAAGTTTAAATCCCAATATCATCTAACCTGCACGGATGCGCTTTAAATATGGTCAAACATGAAGATATTGAAATATTTATCTTAAAGCAAAGTAGCGACAAAGTGTTCGAAGTTAAAGGTGTTTATGATGATAAGAGGAACCGCCCTTCCGCATGCCATATTTTGTTTGGACTTGGTTGGATGTCACTTAACTGATGCATTAACAAAAAGATCCTCACAGAGCGGGTACATGTTCACCACTACAGAAGAGCGGGATTGTGAGATACATGATGGGAAGTTTGGCTTACATCACCCTTGGCTGTGAGCCGGAAGAATTATGAGCTACCTGACGAACAGGTCATCATCGTTGGTGCTGAGAGGTTTAGGTTCTCTAAGGTCATGTTCCAAACTTCAATGATTGGAATGGAAGCTGCTGGTATCCATGAGACTACATACAACTCCATCATGAAGTGTGATGTCATATCAAAGAATATGGTAAAATCGTTCTGAGTGATTGGATCGGTTTTTGCTCCTTTTCAGTACCACATGGAACCTGACATATGTTCCTGCAAAACATTAATTACATTAAAATATAGAAAGTGTATTAATACCTGATTATGTGAGACATAATAATGCCCTGACTGTGCAACCTCAATATCCTTGTTGAAGCATATTTTAAATTTACTCTTCTCCATCGCCTGTAGATAATTTTAAACAGATAACTAAAAGGTGAATCTAATACTTATGGAGTTGAAATATGGTATCTTAAACATATATTACAATAATCAGTTCAAGGACATCAATCTCTTTTGATGCTACTATGGTCTGTAGAAGTCTAGATATCAAATGGATATATCTAAGGCTAAAAAATGTGATTAATCACTTGGTTTGTTACTGTGTATTTGCTATCGGATAGCAGGTTTGTTTAATAAGACTGGAACTTATTTAAAGTGAGGGACAACCACAAAAATTGTTCTCAAAGCATTGAATAGTACGTAAACAGGCATGATAATTTGTGTAATTCCAATGAATATCAAGAAGGCTTTGATATACATCCCATATGCACACCATCTCTCAAAATCCAATATTGACATATTTCGAAGCCTTTTCAGGAGCACCCTATAACAGCTTTCGCCGATTTTCTTAGTGAT
Organism: Glebionis coronaria; assembly: GCA_025667525.1. Taxonomy (NCBI): domain Eukaryota; kingdom Viridiplantae; phylum Streptophyta; class Magnoliopsida; order Asterales; family Asteraceae; genus Glebionis; species Glebionis coronaria. The sequence continues at coordinate 496,791,782 of CM046874.1, forward strand.
CCTAAAACTTATGTGGAGTTCTCGAGCTACCAAAATTAGGCACACCACAAGCCCAACTCATGGCTCTCTGAAACATAATTTTATCTTATAAGTGAATCTGCAATTGTATTTTATTAGTTATAGATGCACTTTTAAAAATATGTGTACCTGCATTTTGGTTTACGTACACAGATAGGATGGTTGAAAAGAAGCTTCACCCATTCAATGTGCTCAAATTCCTTTTAATAATCAGCATTTGTATACTACAACTGCTCAAACTAAGATCGTCGATCAGCTACAAGAAATAAGATCAAAAGATTTAACAATTTAAGAGAAAATATGATAAAAGAAGCTTAGTGTTAAGTATGTACCGAAATTTTAGAGGTTGACATAAATGTTGTCAAAGTATTCAGCAAGTCGTAGTGCCAAACACCCCCTTAAATCCCCTTAAACTCCAACTGCTCAAACTCCAACTGACAAACACCCCCTTATACTCCAACTGCTTAAACATATAATGTTGTAGACGTAAAAGACAACCAAGGATCAAACCTAGTAGTTGAGGCATGTGCACTACCTGATAAACGCAGTTCTGTATTTAAGAAGGTTAGTGATGCATTTGTTCCGAGACGCGTGATCACCTTCGGTTATAGTTTTTATCTCGCCGGAATTACTTGTATCCAAATTATTACGTTTTTGAACATTCCAAGAAATAGGAGACCTGGACGGTTATATTGACCGCGACCAAGCATTAGGTCCACCGAAATTAGTAGAACGGGTTTTTCTCACAGTTCTTGTCAGCAACAATGGATCCTGTTAGCACTACCAAAAATAAACAAAAAAATTACTAAATCAGTCAATAAATACCACTTAAGAATTACACCACGCCTATTAAAAAATAATTACCAATTAAAAGAGTTATAAGTTAATTATGTTCATTGGATCAAGAATCCGAGAAACCACACCCTCGAACTCAGTTAGGATCTCAAGACCAAACACTTCCGTTTTCTTGTAGTTTTCATTTAAAAGTTGTCATGAATGAATGGCGTCTATGATTTTACGGGTGCATGCCAACTTCATACGGCTGCCAAAACCATAATTAATAGAAAAAAAGAAAAAAAATGGTACTCAAATATATATAGATTAATAAACTCATTTCCAATTTATTTTAAATTTCAAATCAAGTGAAACTGAATATTATGAGTGTGTACCAAAGCTGTAAAGCCACTGATGAAGTGGTACATGGTTTGAGCATGGTTTAGCCTGCTCACTGGTGGAAGCACACCAAATGCATCACACTCCAACAGGGTCAAATATACCTATTGGAAAATAACTAGTAAGCCCGCAATATCTCATGACCAGTGACATTAAAGATGAGGAATTGGCCAAGATATCAGGTATTTTAGAACTTATGTTGACATCTTAGAGAAAGAGTTATTTCAAAGTCTTACTTGAGTTTTGAAAAAGATTCTTGAAGCCAGGATTTTCAGCTATAGTTGGTCTCCCATTAGCTATGAAGGGATCATCACTAAAACGAAGAACTCTGAGCTTACAGAAAAGCTACACAACTCTGAATCGAGAATCAGTGATATGAAGGCACAATTAGATATAGTACAACAACATGAAGATCATATGGCCTCTCTTAGCGAAGACCTAGAATCACATCACAGAAAAATGGAGAATTACAGATATTATAAAAAATTAGAAATCCTTGACTATTTATTAAAAAAACAATATGAATTCAGAAATCATAAATACCTTTGAACAATCGTCATTCGTCATACCAGGATTACCAACCACCAACCACCACACGTTCTTTGTGCATCTTCACGTCTTCATCCTGTGTGTTCTTCATATATGAGGATTCACGTAGCCACTGTATAACAAACCCGATTCAGCCTATTATTTAATTAGAATATGCTTGTGTATTCTTCATATGCGTGATATCTAATCAACCATGTTTTAATGATTATATGATTAATTTATGTGATTTGAATGAATGAATTTGAGATGATTTGAATGTGAGGAAGACAAGAAATCAAGGTGATTTGAATTCGAGATGATTATGTGATGAATTTGAGATGATTTGAAGGTGATGGTTGCTAGGTTTTTGTGTGTGTGTTTTTGTGTGTGTTTTTACCCCGCTTTTGGCTAGAATAATGAAAAAAGTTAGTGTAGAAGTATTATATATAGATGCGGTATCAAAACGCACTTTTTTGCAAAATGCGTCCCGCTTTTTTCCATATGCGTTTTCTTAGCCTAATTTTGGTAACTTTTTGAGATTTTTTAGGTAACAAACAAATTCTATTGGTTTAGAAGTGCCATGTCACATATGACATGGATTAGAGGTGTGGTATCAAGTCATAGTTATACCTATATATAATATAAAGATATCTTTATATTATATATAAGTATAATTATGATTTGAAACCACACTTTTTAATCCAGTCATATCCCTGTCACATTTTTAAACCAATAGGATTTAAGAAATTCCTAGAAAATCTCCATTTTCCACGTTCTTGTGATTTGAAATCGCAATTTTCTGAAATAGCGTTTTGGAAACGCTGTTTTGTAACTATCCTGAAGCTGCGTTTTGGAAACGTTGTTTTGGAAATTGTGTTTTCGAAACAACGAAGTTATGAAACCTGCGTTTTCGAAACGCAGTTTTGAAATTTGTGTTTTCGAAACGCAGTTTTTGATTATTTTCGTTTTTTACTAAAAAATATGCCATTTGCAAGAATTGAACATGGGACCTTTCGTTTAGGGATAGTCAAACTTACCAACTTGCTATGGTATGGTTTTTGTTTAATTGTTACTAACCCATATACTTAAACTCACTATAATTGAATACCTATATTTTATGTTTTTAATTTCCGCAATATTTCTATTACTTTTTTGTCTACCTTTCATTTTTTTTTCTAAATATCTGACTAAAAACATGTTTATTTTAACTTTTTTTAATATTTTCAAAAAATCATGAAAATTTTATTTTCTAATTTTATATAGAAACTAGAAAACCCCATATTACCCTCTTTTATTTCTTTTCCCAAAAAATAAAACATGTTCACATATCTATTTCTAACCCTATTTTACGTTTTCTTCACTTTCTTAACGGGTTTTTCAAATTTTTTACGTTTCGATAGTTACTCACGTTTTTTCAGTTTTCTTTACGTTTCTTCATTTTTCACGTTTTTGCATTTTTTTACGTTTTTATCAGTTTTTTATGTCTTCGTCAGTTATTTTTACGTTTTGGTTAGTTTTGCACGTTCTTGTCAGTTGTTTACGTTTTTGTCAATAATTTTAAGTTTTCATCAGTATATTTACGTTTTCATCAGTATTTTTAAGTTTTTTCCTTTGATTTAGTCAGTTTTCGTCATTATTTTTACGTTTTCGTCCTAACTTTTATGTTTTCGTCCGAATTTTTACGTTTTCGTCTGATTTTTTACTTTTTTCCAATTTTTACGTTTTTGTCAGTATTTTTATGGTTTTGTCCTTTTTTTTTACGTTTTTGTTTGATTTTTTACGTTATCGTCCGATTTTTTTACGTTTGTGTCCCATTTTTTACGTTTTCGTCGGTTTTTTTACGTTTTCATCTGATTTTTTACGTTTAAGTCAGGTTTTTTACGTTTTCGTCCGATTTTTTATGTTTTCGTCCATTTTTTACGTTTTCATCAACGTTTTTTACGTTTAAGACATGTTTTTTACGTTTTCATTCGTTTTTTTATGTTTTCGTCCGTTTTTTACGTTTTAGTCTAATTTTTTATGTTTTCATCAGTGTTGTTTAGTTTAAGTTTTTCATCAGTACTTTTTTGTTTTCGTCAGTAATTATAAATTTTCATCTGTATTTTTAAGTTTTCGGCAGTATTTTTACGTTTTCTTTCGAAATGTGCAAAACATTCTGAGCAAAACGTAAAAAACGCTGATGAAAACGTAAAACAACGGACGAAAACGTAAAAATACAGACAAAAATATATAAATATTGACGAAAACTTAAAAATTTGGATGAAAACGTAAAAATACAGAAGGATCGTATAAATACTGAGGAAAACGTAAAAATACTAACGAAAACATAAAATTACTTATTAAAACAAAAAATGCTGACAAAAGCGTAAAAATGCCGACGAAAATTTGAAGACGCTGATGACACGCTAAAAACCGTACATAAACGTAAAAAAACTAGTAAAAACGTAAAAAAAACTTGATGAAACCCTAAAAAATCAGACAAAAACGTAATAATACTGATGAAAACATAAAAAACTGATGAAAACATAAAAAAGCTGATGAAAACGTAAAAGAACCTACGAAAACGTGAAAAAAGAAGACGGGAAAAACATATAAAATGTAAAGAAAACAGATAAAAATGTTAAAAAAAACTAGCAAAAACGTGAAAAAAGGTTGATCATGAAAAAAATGATAGAAAATAGGTTCGTCTAAACATTGTTCATTTATTAGGAAATGAAAATTACCATCTAAACAGGTGTTCAAGATTTTCAACTCTATTCTAGAAAAGAAAACTCTTTCTTACTCTAGAAATATAGAAGCAAAAAATTATGAAAAGTTTTCCACAACTAAACAGCCCCTTAATTTTTTGTTTTTAATTTTAAAAATATTTTTATTAGTTTTCTTTCTAAGTTCCAATTTTTTTATTTTCTAAATTCTGGATTAATTTTGCATCTCAATAATTATCCGAGTGTAAAGGTTTAGACATGTAAAAAATGCCATGAAATAAAAAAATTAAACACAAAAACTTGCGTCGGATAAAAGTATATTTAAAGACCCAAAATAACAATTGCTACTATTAAACTTGCGTCATTCCGGTATAAGAAAATAACATAACGCTGTTTTTATGAAATTTGGTATTCTTCTTAAGGTTTATACGAGTGTAATGGTTTTTGTTTTCATTAATGCGTGTTTGTGAGGTTTAGACATGGAACTGTTTATATTAATTTTAAAAATATATTTTTTTGAAATTTGGATTAAATTATAAATCTTCTAAAATATCTATTTTTAATATAAATTTAAGCATCATATTATAGCAATATATAAGGTTACAGTTTCACCACCGGGTCAACTCGGTCAAGTCACCGGGTAACGAGATCGATCATTGGGTCAACCCGATCGAGTAACCAAGTCACGGGTTCATCGTCAATGGTTCGTTCATATTAAGAAAAAAACAATCCCGCCCGTTGACCACAAATAAATGTTGCTTAAGCGTAAACTATAACTAAAATATACTAAAGGTTAATTTATAAATTTAAGAAACTAAAAACGAACAACAAGAAAGCCTTTGGAACAAAAAAAAGCGACCCCGCCATATATATATATATATATATATATATATATATATATATATATATGTATATATATATATATATATATATATATATATATATATATATATATATATATATATATATATATACATATACATATATACATATATATATATACATATACATATATACATATATATATATGTGTATATATATATATATATATATATATATATATATATATATATATATATATATATATATATATATATATATATATATATATATATATATATATATATATATATATATATATATATATATATATATATATATATATATATATATATATATATATATATATATGTATATATATATATATATATATATATATATATATATATATATATATATATATATATATATATATATATATATATATATATATATATATATATATATATATATATATATATATATATATATATATATATATATACTAGTGGCAAAACCCGTCCGATGGACGGGTATGACTTCACATTGTCATTTAACTTTTTCTTATTTGGTATATTCTTGTTTGTAACTTCGACGGGTAAGAATTCATATCCTTGTTTATTTCTTATTTTTTGTAAATATTCATTTTTTATGTTTTTTATTTACAAAATTAATTCAACTATACATACCAATATTTGTAATTCAAGATTTTATTTTTATTAAGTTAGTGACAAAATTCAATGCAAAGTATTAACACAAGCTCGATGGGCGGGCGTAAATCGTTTGCGGTTTTTTGTTTAGCTAATTATTGCTGTTAAAATTGTCTATTATACAAATATTTTTAAGCATTTTAGTATATGTGGTAGTATTATTTTTAGTTGCACTTACAAAAACCTATGCAACTCCTCTTAGAAATCTCTTTCTTTTTTGAAATGTGTGGCAAAAAATTCTTCTTATTTTTATTTTCCTTCTTACTCAGTAAAAGTAATTAATATGATAAATATCTTAATCATACACAACATGTAATTTTCATTATGGCAACTATTTATATATTTACTCAAAGTACACACATGCAAATGAACATACGAATAAACGACCAATGTCACATATGCATTTGTCGAGTAAACATACGTACATAACAAAAACACATATAAACTTAAAGATAAACGTATTACTCTATGTTTCACCCACAACAAATGACTATGAATTTAAAACTTTTGAGATATTATTTATTTTTTCCTATTATATTAAATAAATATTGTTATTTAATAAAATAGTTCGGTTTGGTTTTTACGGTTCAATTTTTGGATAAAAACTAAGAACTGTAAGTTCTCGGTTTTTTATAAAGTAAAAACCGACCTATCGGTTTCTTATTTCGATCGGTTATTTTGATTCGATTATTTGGGTTTAGTTTTTGATTCGATTTTGTTTTTCGATTTTTTCTCACGCATATAATTTTAGTAAATAAAAAAGGATAAGCGACAATCTTACAAACATCAACAATCCTTTGTATTTTCCAAGTGACACTTTAAAGATCTTTGAACATAAACCATATCCGTGTGGATCATATTAATTTTAGGTGACCCTTAACCACACATACTCCACCTAAAAACCAATGTTTTGAACCCGGTTTTCAAAACGACCCGGTCGAAGCACTGGGTCCGGGTCAACTCGAGTTGATCCGGTTTAACCGGGTCAACCTGATTTTCTAAGAAAAATTTATTTGTTCATATTTGTAATAATTAATAAAAATTATATATAAAAACAATAAAAACTAATACGTAAAAATAATATTTCATCGCAAATACGTAAAATTTACATATTAAAAAAAACCCGAAAAATTCAAAATCCGGCCGGGTCTAAAAAAACCGGGTTGATCGGGGTCACCCCAAACCCGACGAATTTAGCCGGATTTCAAAAATGTGAAACTCGGGTAAATATGACCCCTTTTTTTTGGCCGAAAGGTTGACCCGGACGGGTCGACCGGGTTTGAAAACATTGCTAAAAACAACACAACAAAAACATATGAAGCGGTTAACGACAAATTTTCAATTTTTATGAGTTAAGTAGTCTGATCTATAAGGAAAGAGTGTGACAACAACTGAGAACAAATATGATAGATACATTCAATTGATATCTAAAAAGACAGCTCTGGATCTATTATTAACAAAGAACAATACAATCACTAATGTTTTTATCCGACATATTTAAGAAACAGTGATTGGGAGAGTTCGATAATATATGTGAAACTGAAACTTATAACAATAAATTACCAAAAAAACACCATGTCATTATCTAATTAAAATCAATATTATACATAATCATCATATAAACTTCATGGCTATTTAGTCTTAATAAAGATTAATATAATGACAACTTTTAATTTTAAGGTAGTACATCACAATTTTTAAAGAACTGTGATAAATCAAAAGCAAAGCAAAAAACTATACCACATGTAAAAAGTGATTCTAAATTGCAGCATGTCTGAGCAATGAGCATGATAAGATTTGATCTGTGTGCAATTCATTGCGAATGTCAGTGGTATTTTGGGAATTTATGTAGTCTTCAAATGATGAAATACATATCTCAAATAATCTCTCTAAATTAGTTCTAAAATTAGTTTGTCTATCATTTGCTTATTTGTCCTTCAAGTAATCTCTCTAATTTAATTATTCAATTCAATATATACAACCTTGTACTAACACAAGTTTACACATGCTAGTTTATGGTAGGATTGACAACTTTCTTGTTCCCGGGAGCAGAGTTAGCAACACACGCAATAATCACTCCATGGCACATTTTATTTGGCGTGATCATATTTCATTGCAATATTGAGTGTCAAAACTGGAATAACAATAGAAATTTATGCAAAACACTTAGGTAAAGTTCCAGAAGCGCTTTTGATCAACTTCCTAAGATTACTAATACCATTTTTCGGGTCAGTTGTTGGTCTCTCCGTAGTCTTTCCTCTAAGAAGGAAATAGCTTACCGTAAGTTGTGTTGATTTCATATAGGAGTAACCAAATTTGATAAACTTGTTCACATGGATAACAAATAAAGAATTAGATCTCCAAAACAGAATAGCGATTAAAGTTGGTTACCGTTTTATGCAATTTTTTCTTATGTGTCAGTGATTTCGTTTCGCTTAGACAAATGTTTATGGATTTTAGTAATTGATTTGCATAGGGTCAATCACAGAATGGTAGAATCATAAAATATATTGTTCAATCCCTAGATTATGTTTCATAAATCTGCTCACAAGTTCCACATTATGCTTACTTGTTCGACTGTAGCTATCTAGAGTTTTTTTTCAATGCTGCAACTTCTAGCCAGCATTATACCTTACATTGCCTTCAACTTATAACTTAAGCTACGAAAACTTGTAACGAAATCGACCTGAGCAATCAAACCCGGAAACCTCACGGTTTCTTTATTGAAAATGAGCTGATCGAGCAACGGGACATAAGAAAGAATTCAAAAAATCCACCACTGAGTCCACTACACAAATATAATTAGTTGAAAAAGAACTGTGCAATGGTGGCATCTAGTCTTTTTAGTGTATTTTTTAATAGTAGAAAATAAAGAAAAACATTATTTTCTGCTTGTATCATAATTATTTGTAATTTAATAGAAGTAATCATAAAAATCTTTCAATCATAACCTTATCTGTGCTAAAAAGCCTTAAGATAGTCAACTGGCGTAAACAACGGAAAATGCAACACGTTGCGTTTAGTATGTTAGAGTTAGCAAAATAAGATTATCAAATAAGTATGATACTATGATGTATATCAGTTTTAGGGGCTTTCATGTTAAAAAAAACTCGTCTTTAATACAATTTCCCTGTTGCAGAGGGAAGGAAGATCGAAAAAGCTGTACTTTCAAAGCATTACCCAACATAGTAATTAACCCATGAAATCTTTTCATTCTGACCAGCTTTTTCTTAGATGTAACCTAATATATTCTCCGATGAAAGGTACATAATAAAAAACGATAAGAAGCTAATGTACCTGCTTTCTCTTGGTGCCTTCCCCTTTCCCTGAATATTCTCGTCCTTCTTACTTCGTGCTTCATTATGATTTATGAAGTAAACATGTTCATAGTGATACACGGTTAACATTAAAAAGAAATTATTTTTTTCACCAGAATATAGCTCGGTTGTCTGCACGAACGTAGTACATGAGCTCAGCAGGTACACCACACTCTCGACCGGAATCACGATCGAGTGTTATAGAAAAATACGATATTAAGAAATCAAATTCCTGTTTCCCACTGCAAGATAAAATCAATATAAGTTGTTAGCTATATTACTCATATATCTTTATGGATAAGTTCTCCTTTTCCAGTTTAATTGTCCTCTAGCATCTTACACAAACGATAGTGTAAAATAATCAGCTAAAATCTGCTCTTTAACATATCCCATAATGGTAAAACTAAAGTCAGAATGAGAAATAAACCTGATAGAATAGCGAGTGTTCTGTTATATAGAAAGATAGAAGTTCACCTTATGTTACCCTCATAATGGGATATATGACAGTGAGTTACATAAGCTGCACCTGAAGCTATGTCGTCAAATTACTTCAACATCTATTATTTTTATTTGATTGAAATATTTCTATGACACATCTGCTAAATATGGGTGTTTTCTTCTGGTTTATATATATATCATCTTAGATAAATGCAAAAATATTACTACCATATATACTCATCTTAAATGTAGAAAATATCAAGCTATGCTAAACAATTCCCTGACGGTGCAATAAATGACCATAATGTATAAAGTAACATAAAATGCAACATGTTTACCTTACTTTGAATCACGAAAATCAAAAGCCTGCTCCTATTATAAGGAAGCAATTAAAAGGGATAAAACTTGCTAATGAAAAAACTGTACCCAAACACCCTGATAATTTTAATACCAAAAGATAATTTTAATGAATAGATCACAAAATCATTATAATACCTCAAAAAATTACTGGATATCTTTTTAGAAGTCCCTGACATCCGATATTCACGAATCAATCACTAAATTTGTCTAGAGAATTAAGCATTCATTTATTTTCATTCAACTACTATAAAATTAAATGCAGCAGCAGCTAAACCACAAGTCTGTCAAAAAATATATCATGAATGATCTTATGGATGTATATACATAACTTATATATCAAGTGTACTTACCATAGCTACAAAGGTACAGGATGTAACCCTTGAGAATTCTTCCACTTCAGGGCTCAATGGAGCTCCCCCAATACTATAAAACGAATCTGACTACCAAGTTGGTTCTTAATCTATGAAAAATGATGTTAATCATAAAATGTTAGTGTACTACAGTGGGTGTTCGGTATTGCTCAGCTAACTGGTAATGCGTTTTCATATTTTATTACACAAATCCGATCTTTGAACATCGAAACTTTGTTAGTCGTGTTTAACATATTCTTGCTTCCTGAAAAAAGTTCACAAAGGAAGCAAATAACAACTGTTAGCTCTTTGCAACATTCATGCCGTTAACGGATTCTCATGAATCAATCCAACGTATCAACAAACCATGCATTAATACAAAACGTACCAATGAAGAATTTGTGTATTCTGATACGTACTCACTAATACCTTCAAAACAAAGCAGTCGATTGTTAAGGCGAGAAAAAAAGAGTCGTGTATGAAATTAGGGTTCGTATATGCGGCAGTTGTAATTGATTGATTGGAAGTTCAAAAAAATAAAACTGATTGATGGTGTTATTGATTGAGAAGACCAGGCCCATAGTAAGTTTTAGTATTACCAAATTTAGTTTCATAAAAGAATAATCGAAAAAATAATCGGTTGAAAAAAAGTAAACTTTCTAAAATTATGAAAAGTGATGACGTAGATATGATGTGGCATACACCTCCTCTTATATATAATGTAAAGATACATATATATATATATATATATATATATATATATATATATACATATATACATATACATATATATATATATATATATATATATATATATATATATATATATATATATATATATATATATATATATATATATATATATATATATATATATATATATATATATATATATATATATATATATATATATATATATATATATATATATATATATATATATATATATATATATATATATATATATATATATATATATATATATATATATATATATATATATATATATATAGAGAGAGAGAGAGAGAGAGAGGTTAATGTGAGAGCTTTTTTAATGTTCTAAAAATGAGAAATATTCTAAAAAACAACTAAAACATTGATACATAACCATTTTAATAATACTACACCAAAATATACATTATTTATACAACTAAACACTCCATCGACTAATAAACAACGGATAAGTGTGTAATAAATTACTGATACATAATTAAGAATGTGATACATACACATCAAAATCTCAAAAATTTAATATCTATACATAAATTGGTACACTTGATACACAACCACCACTAAATAACTTGATACACGATACCAAAACATGATACGTACTACACCTCGAATCAAAATGTATCACTTAGATTTCGCCAATTTTCATAAGAAAGCCCATCGAGTCTTTAAAAATTCTATCTTTACTTAATCATGTTTTAAAATTATTTCAAATAGAATGTCATTTGTGAGATTTTGGTTGGTTCTTATTTTTACAACTTTAAAAAGTTCTCATATGATCCAAATTCTATATATATATATATATATATATATATATATATATATATATATATATATATATATATATATATATATATATATATATATATATATATATATATATATATATATATATATATATATATATATATATATATATATATATATATATATATATATATATATGTATGTATGTATATATATATATATATATATATATATATATATATATATATATATATATATATATATATATATATATATATATATATATATATATATATATATTTATATATATATATATATATATATATATATCTTTATATTATATATAGGTATAACTATGACTTGATACCACACCTCTAATCCATGTCATATGTGACATGGCACTGCTATACCAATAGAATCTGTTTGTTAGCAAAAAAATCTCAAAAAGATACCAAAATTAGGTTACGAAAACGCAAATCTAAAAAGCGGGACGCAATTTGCAAAAAAGTGCGTTTTGATACCGCAAGTATATATAATACTTCTGCACCCACTTTTTTCACTATTCTAGCCACAGGCGGGGTAAACACACACACAAAAACACACACACAAAAACCCTAGCAGCCGCCACCTTAAAATCATCTCAAATTTATCACAGAATCATCTCAAATTCAAATCACATTCAAATCATCTCAAATTCATTCATTCAAATCACATAAAATTAATCATATAATAAAAAACATGGTTTATGAAAAACTATACTGATTATATAGTTTTTTGCATGCAGGGATCCGCTTCTCAGTGTCTATGCTAACATATATGTAACATCCCAGTGTGGCTTCAACTCCATGATTTCTATATTGATTCCAGTAGCATAGTAGCATAGATGGTGCGGGACAAAGGTATGAATCATTACTGATCGATGCACTTATATCTAATATAACTTAGATATATGAAATAGCAAAAAAAAATCTCACCCATCAATGATAATCTTCCATTTATGAACTTTTGTTGGATGATGAATAGTGTGGATTTTTGGCTTATTTTGAACTTATGCTTTTGTAAGTTCATTAACTTAAGTGGATAAGCTCATACACCAAAGCAGGTTTCACCCATAGTGTATTTGATATGAATAAATTGTACCTTTTGTTAGTGGAAAGTTTCCTAACTGTTTAGTTGAAATTTTAGACACCATTAAATTTGATGTCTTTTGTTGAATGTTAGGGTATTTGATATTAAGTTGAATTTGTTGCTTTACGCGGTTATATCTTAATCGACTAAATCTTTGTTGATGTCTTTTGTGCACAGCCTGAAGACGCATCTAAGAGATGACGCATTATCAATGCACAGTTTTGATAATACCAATTTGTATATGTATTTCAGACGACGCCTGGCTGCAATGGTTTCGTATTTGCAGAGAAGGGTGGTACAATTTGAACTCATACTAAAAAAATCATCAGCGTGACTTGCAGGGTAAACATAGCTAGATAACAGTACAATGCTTTGATGAATTGTACATATTAAGCCCTGAGATCAAGACACAAGATGGGCATGTTAAAGCATGGACAAACCTTTAAAGAACAGGTACATCTGTAACTTTTCAAATTTACATAAACTTTGTTGTTCACCATAGTTAAGTGTTTGACTACAAAGACACATCTAACCCATTTGACCACAATGACCCGACTGGACTGCGATTGAGTGGTATGCATGGAACATCACTATTTATGTATTGCCTCAAAAATCAGCTAAAAGGTCAACTATTTTTACACAAGCACCATAGTCCAGTGGTTACACATCGGTAAATCTAACCAAACCAATCTCAGAACCTTAAAAAAAACATAAGTAGAATCACACCCCATCCAATACTCTATAACCCCCAACCAATAATATTACATCCAATACCCCTGTGGCATTAGAGGCATTCGCAGAACATAGCCTATTGCCCATTCCCGCCCCTTTTGCCACTTATACTCAATTGGCATCTTTTCAGGCTCACTATATGTCGCACACGTGCTTGAGAATATCAGAGTATTAACAGGGTGGGTCAAAATGAGGTTCTTTCTTTAGGTTATATTGACACAAATCAAACTGTTAGTCTATAGTTTTTTTTTCGTCTAGCGAGAAAAATGTGAGTAGAGTATAAGTTATTTATAGTGTAGCTCCTGCTGTGAATATATGTATATATGTAAATATATGTATATCTGTATACACATTTATGCAATTCCGAGCAGTGATATTAACTACTGTTGTATTGCCATGACTATTCTAATATGTTTACATGCTCTTGTATGTGGATATTCATTTAGAATATTGGTTTGTGACTGAACTTTCCACATTCACATTGTAGTATCTAACCCAAGATCTTGTCACTAACTTATACTTAAGAATTGCTTTACCATTCTCTTGCTAAGGTGAATCCCCTTGGTGACTGCTGATGTGATCTTTGGCTATATGCGAAAATGATTCATACCTATGATATGATTACGTTTGTTTCTGTACAAATATGGAAATATTTAACTTCTCTTCATGATAGCATGATCGCTGCTGTAGTCGTGGTTGTGATCAATAGTTCATAAAATTGAAAGAAAATGGCAGGCTGAATATCAGCAATTCAATATCAGCAGTTGCCGAAAAAAGTTTAAAATACACAGATTCCTATTCTTCAAAAAATATGTAGAACTTAATAAGCATACTTGCTACAAAAAAGGCCCATTTTATCGTCTGAATGTTTTATACATAGGTGAAAGTATCTGTCAGCATTAATAATGCATTTTTTCCTTTTTTATCATCTTATTTACTGCAAGATACAGATTTGGTGGGTGTTTGGTTATGCATTAAAACTGATTGCTGCAGTTGCAGCTTCTAACTGTATAAACAAGTGTACAAATTTGATATTCTGATTATTTGAGGTAAACTTAATCAGATTGTAAAGACAATAAGATATAACATTCTTAACCATGGGCTGAATTACTATATAGTGAATGTTTTTTATCAAGGAATTAATGTTTCAAATGTAGAATATTAAAGAGGCTGTAAAAACAACAGTTAAAAGCCCATATGTTTGCACCAATTCCTGCTGTAGCAAGGCTATAAAAATAGCAGCTAAAAGCTACAAATAGTGAGGTTGCAAAATGGAAAATGCAAATTATTGTAGTTGCTTACCAATCGATAAGAGGTCGCGCAGATAGTGAACTCAATTTAATTTTGTTTTGGTGATGTTAGGCTTTCTCTGATTCTTTGCCTTTTTAAGAAGGAGCCAGTCCTTGGAAGAGGTGGAAATTTTGTTCCGTTTACCTACAGATAGGTTGATTAGGTTATGTTATGCCATGGTTCCACTGGTTCCGTGAGGTACTCTAATTGAGATGCTATGGTGCAGGCCGGAAGGTTGGAAAACGTTGTTTGGTGGTACCATTCTCATCCGGGTTACGGGTGTTGCCTATCTGGAATTAATGTTTCTACTCAGATGTTGAATCAACAGTATCTACAGTTGTTTTTGGTAGTTGTCATTGACCCAACAAGGGCTGTTTTTGCTGGTAAAAATATCCTAGCATTTAGGACATACCCGAAAGGATACAAGCCATCAGATGAGCCTGTGCTTGAGTATCAGACAGTTCCTCTTAACAAGATAGAGGAATTTGGTGTCCACTACAAACAGATCGTTAATACTTATGCCATTGGCGTGGTTTATAAAATATTGATCCTCTATCGTTGACTAATTTTTCTTTTGTTGCAATTTGAGTTAACAATATTACTCACTGTACATCAGCTACAGTAGGTTGGTCTCTTGATTGTCACCTGTTGGATCTGCTTTGGAACAAATATTGGGTGAATACGCTCTCTTCTTCGCCTTTGCTTGGCAATGGATACTATGTTGCAGGAAAAATATTAAATACTTCTATCTTATTATTATAATTACCTTTTAGATATGTTTATTTGCGTCACAAACGTGTCTTCGCTAGGTTGCTTCTGGTTGGTAAGTTTAACTTGGTTTTTCCTTTATTGTCAAGCTGAAAAGTTGGCGCAAGGTTACATCGATATGTATTGGCATGTAAGGACACTTCTAGCTGTATGCACAACAATAAATCCTTGGTTTTTGGCTCAAACTATTGCTAACAATGCAGGAGACCACAACAGGGCTTTAAGACAAAATCTCAGATAAGCTTATTGTTCAAGTATCGCTGCCTTTCTTTTAGTATTACCTACCTATTTGCTGTTTAATTAAAACAATGCAAGAGACTATGTAATTGCCTTAGCTTTTATGAGCTTGATATCATCTCCTGATCATTCTCAGTTGCAAGATTATGTCCACCCGATGTCCGATGATGTTAAGTTTGGTAAGTGACTGAAACTACAAGATGTTCTAAACACATTATTATAGAAATGTTATTATAAACATAATATTGTCAACCATGGATATTCAAAAAGTTGTATGATATCGGAGGTTCAAACCGTGCCACCTGTCTGATATGTATGTCAGCTACATTATGTACATCTCTATAATAAAAGATGCAAATGAAACAACCATATCATCAGCAGACTGACTGCATTTGTTTTGGTTGGAGTAAGTGTGATGCAGGGCATATTAAGAAAGAGGGCTTTGCTACCTGTCAAGAATCTTAGAATTTCATTGTTTGCGTACGTAGCAAAGTTCATAGGACTTCAGGTACTTAAGTTTCAACTGAAGCAACCATATGTAAAATCAACACAATCAAACGTTGGTACTATGACTACTATCAGATGTGTCAGCAGAAAACTAATAGACGAGGCTGCCTTACCCAAATGCAAAAACCACAAACCGCAACCAGGGCCTGTTTACAGGTAAAAATATACTTCACTATTACAATTACACATTTACCACTAAACTCCTAATAAACATGTCAAATGGGTCTGCACTCGATTTAGTTTGATTTTTGACATTGAATTGAATAGTTTTGTTGTTCGAGTGGACAAAGATAATACAAGATTGTATAACCTTGTGAGTCGAATGAACACGACAAAATGTTGTGAACATGATTTGCAGAAAATGCTTTGTAGTTGT
This sequence comes from Glebionis coronaria, assembly GCA_025667525.1. Classification (NCBI taxonomy): domain Eukaryota; kingdom Viridiplantae; phylum Streptophyta; class Magnoliopsida; order Asterales; family Asteraceae; genus Glebionis; species Glebionis coronaria. The sequence continues at coordinate 496,808,714 of CM046874.1, forward strand.
TGGTAACAGCCCCTATCGGCCCCTATCATCTCCAACATCTGAATGACAAGCCGACAAATGAGTAGCAGATTCATCAAGGTGCGTCAAGTGTTTTTGAGTTATGTGTGCCATTAGGGGGTTTTATGCATCGTTTTTTTCATTTCATTTCCTCTGTATGCACGCTTCTGAAGTATTACCATGTTTGAGCACACTATACTCACTATGTTTGCGTTGTTCCTGTTACCTGTGCTTTACTATTATAGTTTGCAAATACACGTTCACTATTTCTAAATTGCTGCACATAGTCGTTGCCTACTATATATTCCCTAGCTTTAATAAAAAATACTAATTATGAAGACTAAAGGAAAACCTGTTAAAAGGAAGTTACTATATGATGGTGATCCTGAATACGAGTCGATGGGTGCTTCTAAAAAACAAAATCTTAAGTCTTTCGACATGTCAGACTACACTTTTGTTATGAACATTGACAGTAACATTAATGCTATAATGGTGATACCTCATGTACAGTCGTCGGCGCTATGGTTAAAGAAGATTTAGCCAACCACCAAAATAAGATTTAATTAAAGGTATAACATGCAACCACGGCATAACCTTCGTTTAAGGTATATTGCAGCTTTGGTTGCTTTTGGTGATTCCGTAAAACCTTCCAACCAGTGGATATCGATCAGGATCTCTTGCGATTCCTACTGCAGGTTCAAATTTTCTTATTCCATTACAAAGATATTCTATTCCTTAATGATCGACGTTGATAACTTTATGTTTATATGACTTGTGACAACTTACATGCTTCACGAACAAGAGGCACATGAAAAAATGAAGGAAAATGATAAGAGCTGTAGCAAAGGTTGCTATTCTAACTCCATAAAGCCAAATAGGGGTTTAATTAAATCCTATACACGACACGGTGATTAAATGACGAGTAGTATAAAAAATAGGGGTTTGATTGTTCTTCGAACAGCTTTTTTAGTTGCCGGTCAAACGTTACTCACCGCTGATTGTTGATTCAGCCAAGACACAATTACCGCAAGATGGAAAAATGCCAAGCTAAACATATTATATTCACATCTACAATCCTCTATCCCCATACATACTAAAAAAATTTCAATAAAACAATCAAATTTTTTTTGTAATTGCAGCTATTGTTTCAAAGCAATTGTTAGTGATGGAACAACAACCATTTTGTTTTAGCGATGAAGTGAACATAATGACAAAAGATTGCAATGAAGTATTACCCGAGACCGAATACAAACATCCTTACCAACTTCTACCTTTGCTAAAAGCATACATAACACATTTTCCACTTCCATTTTGATACAGGAACTACAAGTAGAAGGCCAGGTTTCATCCTTTATGGAGTATCAGTACAAAAGCCATTGGCCTTGGCAGCACCAATTCTTCATCCGCAACCAGAAAATGCATAATCAACCACCTGACGGCAGTAATCAGACAGTTGAACAATCCACACCGCCACTTGAACAATAATATACCTTTGTAGAAATGGAGGGCGCAAAAGATGATGTATCCAAGAAGTTAGCAAGAGAAGTGTTGTTCGAGGAAACGCCGACAACTGATAAGAACGAAGGCACCAAGATGATGAATCACGAGGGGTAAATAAATCGTTGTAGTCTATTCCATAGAATTGGGCCGGCCGCCTGGATCAAAAGACTTTCGAACCCGTTGAAGATCCTTGTGGCTCCGGATTCCTCCAATCCAGCCGTCCGAATCGACCAATTCCAGGATCTTTTGCAGCGAAGGCCAGTCATCGAATTCTTCAAACCTGGGGCATGACCTACGGTAGACAAATAGACTAGGTCGTTCACTTTCTGCGTAATCTATGCATCTATGTACTCTAGACGTTATTTACAGCTTTTGAAAAAAGATCATCCTATGTACATATTTCCTTTGCCCTCAAATAACCGCAATATTGCTCCTTTTCTATAAACCTGATGGTAACATGTCAATGTAGAACATTTTAAACCAAAAAAGGGTAAAAAAAATTTACAAAGTCTCTGTTTACTTTGGTGGAGGGAAAGCAGAGAAAAAGGCTTTGGCTAGATACCGAGAAGCAATTTGGCATGTACGAGAGTATATGACACAAAGCAACCTATGTGTTTATATGATATAAATAATTAATCTACATTATTTGCTTTTGTTTTACTCATTTATATTTTGCAAAAATACATATATAAATTAATAAACGGAGACATATTTGTATTATTTGACATATATGATATAAAACATCTTCGTGAGATATAGATTTAGCGTTGAGATATATGACATATATTGTTAAAAGTCATATTTACTTTGGTCCAATTCCTGTTAGCTTCTTTTATTAATTTATTTCTTTTATTCAATATAAGTTTAAACATCCAAAAAATTATGTGGTAAAGAAAAAACAGGGATAGGTCATACTAATTAGGTACTATTTTTCTAAATACTTTTAAATTATTGTTCAGTTTATATTTACAATTCTTTTAGAATAACTGTCCGTACATATAAGATAAGATTGGTGAAAAGGGCTTGGGCCTAACCCAACTTTTAATAGAAAAAAGTTCTTACTCGGTAATCTAAGGTGAAAATAAATAATTGGTGGGACTTGTGAGCTATTATTAATCAAATTGTACGAATGATCAGTCCTAACTAAAATTAATACGATATATATAAGTTCTAAACTATTAATACGATTTACAATTAAGGTGAAAATAAACACTTGGTGGGACTTGTGATACTACGATTATAAGTTCTAAGCTATAGATATATATTGCTTACGTCAAACCATAAAAAATAAACAAATTAATCAATGTAAAGTAGCAGATACATCCCATAATAATGGGTGCAAGTTATAAGCTTCAAAATAGATACCACCTAAACATAAGGTGGACAACACTCGAAAACACACTGAGATTGTTACAAGCTTTTGATTGTCTGGTCGAGAAATACTTCTTTTTAACCTTAAACAGTTAACCTTAAACAAAGCAACAAGCGCAAAGCTCTATGATTAATATTTGACTTACTTTTTTATATTGTTTTTGGTTACACCAACAAATAAAAAAATACTTAAAAGTTTAAAACCTATTACTCATGTTGACTATTTAAATCTACTTTTTAAAGCTCAAAAACCATCACTCTTGACCCTTATATTATGCATGATGTATTTTTAGAGGGTTAACTTCGACATAACAGCTTTATAACTGTTTTTTAACACTTTTGTGTGTACTTTTGGTTTATTTATTGGACGGCCACCTTTTTATTCGTAAAGAAACTTTATATGGCAATTGAGTCAATTTGAGATCTCTTTTTATCGATGAAAATGCAGTATGATTTCGCATTAATCATATCACTTAATTCGTTCTTAGTTAGAATATAATGATTATATCATGTGAACATTTGCTACAACAAAAGGACTTTGAACATTGCAACACTTAATTTTCTATGTAAATGTTAATTAAATATTATATGGTTTTTGGTTTTCACTTAAATAACTCTTAGATGTTTTTTGTTATTCATTACGTTGTTAGTTGAAGTCTTTATGTTTGATACCCGCAACTAAATAAACACTATATCTATTAATATTCACTTACAAAAAAATGCAATAACAACCAAAACTAAGCCAAAAAAACCAAAATCGTAAATTCATGTAAATTTAGAGATTAACATGACACCAATTAGATTTAGGTACATACGTACATTAAATTAATGTGCCATTGGTTACCTTACGTTTAACAAAAAGTATTATCACACACATTTATATACACTAGGAATTAAAAAAAAGATACACAAAAGTAATTTTAAAAAAAATACAAACCAATATTTGTATAATCAAATATTAACATGAGACAAAACACGTCCGTTGGATGGCCAAACGCCTAAAAAACCCTTATACATTACTTTTAACAAACCGAGACCCACTACCAACACATATAACAGACACACAAACGTACTTTTAGAAAAGATTTACAAGCCAACCACAGTAATTGGGTGTACCAAGAAATAATAATATCAAATGATACTTTACGTTTAAGAAACATAATTTTTAAAATAAAAACAAACAAATATTAGTACTACGAATGATTCATATGGGACAAAACACGTCTGTTGGTTAGGCCAAGGCCTGGAAATATCAAAAATTAATATCCTTTAAGTTTTCTTTTAAAAAAGAATTACGAACGAACCCGCCCAGTTGGCGGGTACCCGCTAAAGTTCTTTTTATGACCAAGTTTCAACTAAGTTAAGAAGCATAGGTCTAGCAATTTATCTTGGTATATTCAGTGTTGGTAAAGCAACTTATCTTAGTAGTCAAGAAAACAACATGTGCAGACGATTAAGATGGTTGGATATCATAATTTAAACTTGACTTTGAAAAATTAAATAGATTTGTTTTATATCTTGTAAGAAAACTTTATATTGGCTCAAGTCAATAATTTTACTTAGTTTGTTGTTGTTATAAATACTATAGAGAAAATAGTTAGCTATTAATGTAATAGTTTATGATCTATAGAAAAAAGCAACCTTATAAACTGATATACACTCTTTGCATGTGTATATATTTTCTGAACTTAACTTAATTGCGTATAATATTTGGTTTCGATTAACTAATCACTTTTTTAAACTTAAATTATGCATGAGAAGCTATAATACTTTTGCATAATTAACCTTTGCTATGTTTATTTAAAAATTTTACGTAGTTATGAATCATTAAAATTAAACCGGTTTCAAAACCGATCTGGTTTTAGAAAAATGGTTTACTCACCTATATATATGGCTTGAATGTATTTGCTGAATTATCTATCCAAAAGGTGGGATTAAAATAAAATGACGTGAAACCGATCACCTTTTAAAAAATCCAAAACCAATTTTAAAAAGAACCGGTATTTTTAAAACCGTTTTTTACTCAAACTGATCTGGTGGTTCGTAACAGGTTGAATAAAATGGATAGGACCGGTTAAAACCAAACCGATCCTTTTAAAAACATATTAAATCACACCTAAACAGTTTAAAACAAGTTAAAACCAAATCGATCCGAACAAAAGACTGACATAGAACGAAACACGTCCGTTGGGTGAGCCAACCCAAAAAATATCAAAAAAATGTATTATTTTAAGCTTTCTTTGAAGAAAATCGAGTCCTCCTACAAAAAAATAAAATTAATCCACAAACGTACTTTTAAAAGATAATTAACGAAACGACCCCGCCCGTTGGGCGGGTTACGCTGCTAGTATATATATATATATATATATATATATATATATATATATATATATATATATATATATATATATATATATATATATATATATATATATATATATATATATATATATATATATATATATCTACCTACTATATAAAAGAAGCTTTTTAAGAACTCATCTTCAAGCAAAAATTCTTAAAAAAATGACACCTATCCCTTATGAAATAATCAACGACTCTTCTTCAATTAGGTCTTGCAGCATTTAATTCTTCCAATTATAAAAAACTCAACATTCACTGCAAAAGAAAAAAATTCTCCACCACATCATACGGAAAAAAAACAAGAAAAACACAGACTAAGAATCGGCTGATTTAAATAACTATTCCAATAACAAAGATCTTACATTAAAATAAACCTGGCAATGCATGGATTAAATAAGTGATCCATCATCAGTGATTTAAACGGAAGAATAAAGGTTTGATTATATTAGCAAAAAAAACCTAATTCGATTTTTCATTAGATGTGGCTACATTGATTTTTGGCCTGTTCATGATATAAGATTTGGCAAAAAAGATGATGAATTTGATTGATCAAACAATCAGTGTGTGTACGTTCCTCTGTTAGAATCTTAGTTTTTTACTCTACTTATATGCGATTATGCACCATTTCCTTATCCAAAACTCAGTTTGTGAATATTGTGTAGAACTTCATGAAGATGGAGAAAAAAAAGTTCACCATAGCTGTTATCAAGGATCCCAGATCTGAAAGAACGTCTTGCTCACTTTAATTAAACAGGGACTATCTAAATTTATGCTTTCCACTATTCCTACACTAATCCTAATCAGGCAAGGAAATATATGCACACTTAAAATTGTGATACATAAATTTAAGTGATGCCAATATAGCTAACTTGAGGTTTTGTCTTGTGCAGTTGGGTACTTTTTTAATTCCAATAAACAGATTCTTGATATTCTGCATTGTATAATCAAAGACAAACTTAAGTCATTGGCGTCTTATCTTTCGGTCGACATTGACGGAAAGTCAAGTATGAATGCAATTACTGTCCTACTGGGACAAAGTACAAAAACTACATGCAGGTTGTAGTGGTCAAGCTTATTAGTAATGTAAGTTATATATAATTATAACACATATAATTGTTTATTTTTCCGCACCTTTTTTTTAGATAGCGATACTGAGCAATGGATCATTAATAGATGCAAGAAAGTAGAAACGCTTAGCTTCAAAGAATTCTAAAGGAAAAAAGGAAGCAGATGGACATAGTGATATTCGTGAGATTTTAGAAAATGCAGATAACATTGCATTCGTCTTCTTAGTTAATGTAAATAAATCAACCTTTTTTTTTGCATTGGTCTTCTCAATTGTTTTAACAAATATTAAACAAACTACAATGCAAGTGACGTCACAAATTTGTAATTTATGGCCTAATATGTATCTTTAACAATCTCTATAACAAAAAGCATAAAGTGGTCAACGGTTTTGTGACTCAGGCTATTTAGAACAAGAAGGTTGAGACCAACACTAAGAAGAGTGCCGAAAAAAAGTAATTATCATGTGATGAGGAGAACAACATCAGTTTATGAGGAACAACATAAGAACGTATAATCTTGATTATATGCTTAGGTTTGTTTTGTTATACATTATTAGCGTAAATTGAAGTTACTTCGTCAGCTGAAGCACGAGCATGCAAATATTTTTAATGCTAAATTGAATTCACTTCTGAATGAAGTACCTTATGTCAACACCTTAAAATTTTAGGTAGTTTAGGTTTTGTGCTAACGAGATAATTAATAATGTGAATTGTTTGTATTTAACTTAGATATCTTTCTTCGAATTTCTAACATCATTTATGATACTTTCTTGCAGCTATCAGTGCTTATTTGCTGGGAGTTTTTGTAAATCGGAGAATACTTGCAACATTGGGTTTTCTTCGAGAATACTAATTATTATCATCCCGGATAGTTTCTTTAGAAACCTATCTTATCCGATTACTATAATTATTAATAGTATTAATAGCAACACGATGACTTTCATGCTTTGTTTTGCAGGAACGTTGCGTTGTCTACACCACATAAACTAATAATAAGTGTGTAAACACTTATCCTTTTGCCACTAAAATCAAGTAAAAACAAGACCTAATCATGTGTTTTATATCGTAAATGTCGGAATTACGCGTGGTTTTGTGTTCTTGTGTTTAAATAGGTACAAATGATCAAAAGAAGAGAAAACACGGGATTTCACGGTCAAATGTTGAAGAAAAGTCCAAGATAAAGGCAAAGACAAAGTCAAAAGACCAAAGTGTGCCGAAGATCACGAAAACCGACAAAGTCGACTTAATTTTGAAGAAATGATCAAGAAAGTCAGAATCGAGCTCGTTTTAATGGAATTAATCATTTTTGAGGATATTCGAGCCGAGTGGGTCCCACATTGGATAAATGGGCTCAAAAGCCCATTTAAGGAAATAGGGTTACTTAACTTTTCACCACAAGTCCAATTGAAAGCCCATATATGGAGAGTTAAAGGACGGGTTACATGTTTATGGTTTTAAGCCCAAATAAGGGACGGATATAGAATTATTGGGCCACAGCCCAAATTACACCAAACTAAAGTAACGAATAAATGAAATTCGTTTTTACTTTTCCAGTCAACTCACAACCCCACTTCACCCACGTGTAATCCCAAGTTTTATCCCACACAAATAAATAATAAACTTTTTACCCCACACCCCACTTTTATTTCGATACAAACGAAAACACACACACCCTTTTTACTGTCCATCTTCTTCTCCACAAAACACGCCCTTCCCTCAAACCCTAATTTTTATCCTTCAAAAATTACACAACCAAATTTGGGGGTTTTACCCAATTTGGGTAATTCACACCAAAAGGAATTAATTCCCCATGAAAAACGGGGTTAACACTCACTTGTGGTCCTCTTTTCATCACTGACGTGGCCATTCCTATGGACTTGATTGGTGGAAACACCACATATCACCAATCCCACCAATCAATATCATCCACATCACCAACCAACTAACACAAGAAACACATATTTAGTCAGGTTGGCAATCCGTGTGATTAAGATGGACTCTCAGCCGTATGATCAAGAGAACAGAAGAGAGAGAAAGAAGAATGAAGATTTGAAGGGCTAGGATTGCAAGCCTTGGCCACCAAGGAGAACCAAGAAGGTTTTGAGGGTTTTCCCTATAAAAATCCCCCTCTTTCAGATGTAATCAGTACTTTTTATTTTATTTTTAATTTTCAGAAAAATTAGGTTTTAGATTTAATCTTGTACTTTTTATTTCCAGATAATGTAATTTCTTATTTAATTAATGAAAAGTCTATTTTGATTCATATTCGTCTCCTTTAATTTTCAGTTCAAAGTTATTATTGTTTGGTTTATTTCAAGTTTTTATAATCTGCTTTGAATCCGTTTTATTTTACTATTCGAATTGTTCGAGTTGTTTTAATTATCAATCTTTAAATTTTTATTTACTGTTCGTTTATTATTATTATAATATATATATATATATATATATATATATATATATATATATATATATATATATATATATATATATATATATATATATATATATATATATATATATATATATATATATATATATATATATATATATATATATATATATATATATATATATATATATATATATATATATATATATAAATCTGTTCAATTTGTTCGAGTGCTGGATCAATTGATTACTTGAGGTGGTGTTTGGTGTTGCTTCGGTTCACAAGGTGGCTCAGCGCCTCACCTTCGGCTCAACGGTTTTCGACACCGGGTTCTAATCTCTATTCTCTTTTATTTTTCTAGCCTAGTTTAAAGTTTTAGTTAATTTTATCTGCTTGCGATTTGTTTTGAGTATCTGCTTGGTTTCTGTTGTCTGCTTAAGTTTATTGCTTATTTGAAATTTGGCATATTTGGTTTGGGATATTTTGGATCTGCTTATTTAATTATCAGTCTAGTTAGTTTTGATTTTGGATAAGTTTTCTGTTTGGATTGTGAATTGTTTAAATCTGCTAGTTAGCTTATTAGTTAATTGCTTATTCGGTTTTTAGATTGCTTATAGCTTATGTAGGATCTGTTATAGTTCATTTGGATTTGCTTATTGTGGTGTTTAGATTTGCTATTTTTAATCTTACTTTTTAGCTTAATATATTTTCGTTTATTATAGATTTTTGTTTGCTTATCTAAATTGTTAAAATGCTTATTTGGTTTTAAGTCTGCATAACATTTTTATCTGTCTCAGCTTTTGGTTTGCTTATTTTGTTTAGTTTCTGCTTCTTTGATTCTGCTTGTGTGCTTATTTTCTGCTTAAATCGTAGAGCTTATTTGGACATTTGATTTTACTGATAATCTAACAGATCCAATTGATCTTTTGTTAATCCAAAAAAAAAATATAAAAAATATAATTAGCATAAAAAGGTCTGCTGGGGATCGAACCCAGGACCCTTCGTATACAAACCAAACGCACCAACCATCTCCTCTGCACCCCTTTCTGTGTTTGTTTACCAGTTCATAAATTAATATAGGGTTAAATACTTTAAGCTGGCAGTTTATTTTAGTTAATCTAAATTTGAGTTTACTTTTATTTTAATTAAAAGTTTTTATATTATTTCACTTTAATTCAGTTTTTTTATAAAATATAAAAAGTTTTAAAAAATATTTTTAGTTTTATACTTTAAATTTAGTTTTCAGTAGATTTTTAATTTAGATTATTTAAATTAATTAAGTCTTCTTTTTAAAATAGATTTCGTTTTTAGTTTTTAAAAAAAAATATTTAGTTTAAAATTAATTAAGATTTCAATTTAGATTTTATTTTAGTTTATTTTTTTTAAATAGTTTTCTTTAAAAAGTCTTTATTTTAGTTTTGTTTAAATTTTAAAATAGATTTTATATTTTCAATTAGTTTAAATTAGTTTTTAAATTAAATTAGCTTTAAAATAGTTTTAATTAAATTAGTTTTTAATTTTAAATAGATTTAGTTTATAATCCTAAAATTTTACGTTTACCAAAAACAAAGTAAGTCGCAACGTTAATCAGTAATCAAATTCGAGTCGAATCGAGGAACGATAATAGATATAAAAAAGGCATACAAAACCTTAATTTCAAATGGCGCCGCTGCTGCTTCGCTTGTACGATTGACGATTTTTCGTGAAGACGTTTGGATTTTTGGATCCGTTCTCTTTGAACGTTACGTTTCTTGCAACAAAAATCAAAAATACAAAAAAATCAAAAACTTAAAAATACAAAAAAATTAAAAAATCACAAAAGCAATTTCTTTCCTAAGATTTGCACCAAAAAAAATTAATTAAAAAATCCAAAAGTAATACTTTTCCCTAAAAGTATTACACCAAAAATATTACGTATTAGTGTTATTTTTTAGTTCGATTTCTTTCATTTTTTTTGTGAATATATATTTTTCTAAAAAAAATACAAAAATATTTTTCTTTTACTATAATATATTACGTAGCACAATCAATTTACCTACTTTTCAAATAAGCCTTAGTTGGGATTTCATCACCTAACTATTGTAGTCGCATCCATAACAAGAAAAAAGGGCAAAATAGATAAATACTAGTAAGACGTTTGAACTCGACATATACAAAGTATAAGGTGGGTACAAGGCGACGCGCTATAAAAGGCCGTCTAAGGAAAAAGGTTTTTATGTGCTTTGTGCCACCTCGTTTTCCCGCTTGCTTGTGCGTATATTGAGAGGGACGACCGATTATTGGTTTGCCAACTCAATTAGTACTTAAGTATATATTTTTATAGCTTTTTCATATTGCTCCTCGAGAGGGAAAATCCTTTTTCTCTCAAAGTCGACCGAGGTCACCTACCTCATTCCAAAGTTTTAATTGTATGCGCACTCGCGCGCATACATACATACCGATTGGTGTACCAAACTCTTCCAATTCTTCTAAAAAGAAGAAGAAGAAGAAAAACAAAAAGACCGTCATTCAAGCCGATCCCGAGAATCGAGCTTTCAACATAACGATGGCAACGGATAATCGACCAATGATTGAGATTCTACAATCTCACGTTGAAGGAAACGATGACGCGATTGTGGTGCCGACTATTGGAGCTAATCATTTCGAACTTAAATCGGGTTTTATTCAAATGGTTTCCGCTACACCATTTTTAGGCCGTACTAATGATGACCCACACGCTCATATCAAATGTTTCATCCAATTAGCTAATACCGACAAACACAATGGGGTGCCCCAAGAGGCCGTTCGCCTACAAATTTTTCCTTTTTCCCTCGAGGGACAAGCCCGGATTTGGCTTGATAAGGAACCACCCCAAAGTATTACCACATGGATCGACTTAGAGACCAAGTTCATTAACTACTTTTTCCCACCATCACGGACCACGTCCTTAAGGAATGAAATAATCACCTTTGAGCAACAATATGGGGAAACGTTTAGTGAGTCTTGGGATCGATTTAAAGAACTTTCGAGAAAATTTCCACAACACGGTTTCACTAAAGTGCATCAAATTAACACGTTTTACAATGGTTTAACTCTAAATGACCAAGACTCACTTAATAGTGCCGCGGGGGGCAATATTCTTGTGAAAACCATGAACGAGGCTTGGGCCATTAACAAGGCTAAAGTGCAAACCAAGAGTGTTAGGGCCACTATGGCAAGTGCTAGTTCTAGTGAGAGTGACAAGAGAATCGATAAACTTACTTCGCTTGTTGAAACACTCGCTCTAAAAACCGACGCCCTCACTACACATGTGCATGCCGTGAAAGAGACTTGTGAAAAGTGTGAAACTTGTGGTGGACCACATTCGTACTATAATTGTGACAAGGTTCACAATAATCAACAAGAAGTTTATGCTTATAACAACAATGAAAATGATCAGATTCATTTCAAACCAAATGTTGATGTTAACCATTTGTCTTACAAATCTAATAACTATTTGGCTCCCCCGGGTTTTGTAGCACCACAAAGACCACCCCCACCTGCCAAAAATAGGAATTTTCAAGGAAATTCTAATCAACGGGGTTTTAATCAAAATCAAGGGAATTTTCAAGGGCAAAACAAAGGGTTCAATAATCAAGGATTTAATAACCAAGGTTTTCAAAATCAAGGATTTAACCAAGGTTCTAATCAATATCAAAACCAAGGTTTTCCTAATCAAGGGTATAATCAAATGAACATGCGTAATCCTCAAATGGACTTAGTTTTACAAAAATTATCCGAACATGAGCGAACCATGAGAGAGATGCAAGAATATAATCGACAAATGCAAGAATCGACCGATAAGAAATTTTTGACTATGATTCAAACCTTTCGTCCCCAAGGTGCCCTCCCTTCGAACACCGTGACCAATCCTAGGGCTAATGTTAATGCTATCACTACTAGGAGCGGTAAGACCACCGTAGAATCTTCCTATTCCCCACCTAACCAAGGACCCGAGATACCTTCTTCTTCGACACAACCTCCTTCTTCTTCCACTTGTGACATACCACCCGTTATGCATTCGTCTACACCTTATGTTCCACCGATACCCGAATTTTTTACCACACCTTCAATTCCCAAACCGGTTCCTTCACCTTCTATTTCTATTCCTCCTCCTCCACCAAAGGAAGTGAGTGAGCAATCCACTCCAAAACCTTCATCTCAACCCAATATACCTTATCCCTCAAGGTTGCGGAAAGAGAAATTGAAGAATAAAGATGATATCCAAGTTTCGAACTTCCTAAAAATGTTCAAACAATTGAATTTTAATATCACCTTTGCCGAGGCGCTCGCTCACATGCCTACGTACGCTAAGATGTTTAAGGATCTTTTAAGTGATAAGGAAAAGTTGCTTGATATTTCCAATACCCAATTGAATGAGAATTGTTCCGCGGTTCTTTTGAGAAAATTACCGGTTAAGTTAGGAGATCCCGGTCGATTCCTTATTCCTTGTAATTTTCCGGGTGTTGAGAATTGTATGGCCTTGGCGGATCTCGGAGCGAGTATCAATCTTATGCCATTGTCCGTGTGGAAACAATTATCTTTACCCGAGCTAGTCCCCACTCGTATGACATTGGAATTAGCTAACCGTACGGTTGCTTATCCGGTGGGGATAGCCGAGGATGTTTTTGTAGGAGTCGACAAATTCACTTTTCCCGCCGATTTCGTTGTAGTCGACTATGAAATGGATCCCCGTGTTCCCTTAATTGTGGGACGACCCTTCTTGCGGACCGGGCGTACATTAATTGATGTAGCCGCGGGTGAACTTATCATGAGGGTCGGGGATGACAAAATCGTCTTTAACATGGGTAAACTTTCCAAACTTCCCGATGAGCCCGAATCCGTGAATTACATCGATGTGCTCGACGAAGCATGCGAAGAACATTTTCACGAGGCTTGTAAGAGCAGGATTTCTCCTTTACCTCATGTTGAGACCGTTGCCTCAATTGCTCCGTCATTGACTCCTTTTGGAGAAAGTGACTTAGATGATTTTGAAGCTAGCTTGGGTCCTCTCGATCTTAAGTATGATAATTCTCCCACCGATTGGGATGAAGACATTCGTACCATTGAGAGACTTCTCAATGAGGACCATATTTCTCCACCTACTCCTAAGGAAGTTACAAACGATGATCCTACTTTGACTAAGCCTTCCATTGACAATCCACCGGATTTAGAGCTTAAGGATTTACCGTCTCATTTAGAGTACGTTTTCTTAGAGGAGGATAATAAGTTGACCGTCATTATTGCTAAGGACTTAAAAGAAGATGAAAAATCCCGACTTATCGATGTGCTTAAGAATCATAAGAAAGCAATTGCTTGGAAAATCTCCGACATTCGCGGAGTTGATCCTAATTTTTGTACTCATAAAATTCTCATGGAAGATGACTTTAAACCCGCAATCCAAAATCAAAGAAGCGTTAATCCAAAAATTCATGAAGTCATTAAGAAAGAAGTTATCAAACTTCTCGATGCCGGAAAGATTTACCCTATCTCGGATTCGCCATGGGTTAGTCCCGTCCATTGTGTGCCTAAGAAAGGCGGAATCACCGTTGTTCCCAATGAAAACAACGAGTTGATTCCTACTCGACTCGTCACGGGTTGGCGAGTTTGCATCGATTATCGTAAGCTCAATGATGCCACTCGTAAGGATCATTTCCCTCTTCCTTTCATGGATCAAATGCTCGAGCGTTTATCGGGTAATGATTTATATTGCTTCTTAGATGGATTTTCCGGATATTTTCAAATCCCTATCGATCCAAAAGACCAAGAGAAAACCACATTCACTTGTCCCTATGGAACATTTTCTTACAAACAAATGCCTTTCGGCTTATGCAATGCTCCCGGGACATTCCAAAGGTGTATGATGGAGATATTTCATGACATGGTTGAAGAAACTATGGAAGTCTTTATGGACGATTTCTCGGTCTATGGTGATTCTTTCTCTTCTTGCCTTGCTAATTTAGAACGTATGCTCCAACGGTGTGAAGACATTCGTCTCGTTCTTAATTGGGAAAAATGCCATTTCATGGTAAAAGAAGGCATCGTCCTCGGTCATAAAATTTCCAAAGCCGGTATCGAAGTCAACCGTGCTAAAGTTGACGTCATTGCTAAGTTACCTCCACCTACCACCGTCAAAGGAGTTAGAAGTTTTTTAGGCCATGCGGGATTTTATCGACGTTTCATCCAAGATTTCTCGAAAATAGCTCGTCCAATGACTCATCTCTTAGAAAAGGATGCTCCTTTCATCTTCTCTCAAGAATGTCTCTACTCTTTCGAACTTCTTAAAGGTAAATTAACTAAGGCACCGGTCTTAGTCTCTCCAAATTGGGAGTTACCTTTCGAGCTCATGTGCGATGCTAGTGATTTCGCGGTAGGAGCGGTTTTAGGTCAACGAGTTAACAAACATTTCCAACTCATTCATTATGCTAGTAAGACAATGACGGGGGCTCAATTGCATTATACCACTATCGAAAAAGAGCTTTTAGCTGTAGTGTATGCTTTTGAGAAATTCCGCCCCTATCTTATGCTTTCCACCACCATCGTTTACACAGACCATTCCGCCTTAAAATACTTGTTGACCAAGCAAGATGCTAAACCGAGACTCCTTCGTTGGGTTTTGCTCCTACAAGAATTTAAAATCGAAATTCATGATAAAAAAGGAGCGGAAAAACTAGCCGCGGATCACCTTAGTAGAATTGAGGATCCTTATCAAGGGGAATCTCCAAATCAAGAGATTAATGAATCCTTTCCCCTTGAGACCTTAATGTCTATTAATTCCAATCTTGATGATACCCCATGGTTTGCGGACACTGCAAACTATTTGGCGGGTGGTGTTCTTATCGAAGGGTTATCGTCCCAACAAAAGAAAAAATTCTTCAAGGACGTTAAAACGTACTATTGGTACGACCCTTATCTTTTCAAGCAATGTGCGGATTTAATCATTCGTAGATGTGTTGATGGGCCGGCGGCTTTACAAATCCTTGAAGCTTGCCATAAAGGACCTACCGGTGGTCACTTTGGTCCTAATTATACCGCTAAAAAAGTTTTCGACTCCGGATTCTATTGGCCCTCCATTTATCATGATGCACATGAAATGGTTAAACATTGTGATGTTTGCCAAAGGCAAGGCAAGATCACACATAAAGATGAGATGCCTTAAAATTTCATCCAAGAATGTGAAATCTTTGACGTATGGGGTATCGACTTTATGGGGCCATTTCCATCATCCAAAGGAAACAAGTACATCCTCGTAGCCGTGGACTACGTATCAAAATGGGTTGAAGCAAAGGCTTTACCTACTAACGATGTGAGGGTGGTTGTTAACTTCTTGAAACAATTGTTTGCTCGATTCGGTGTGCCTCGTGCTATTATTAGTGATCGCGGGACTCATTTTGCAATGATCAATTTGCACGAGTCATGGCTAAGTATGGTGTCAATCACCGACTTTCCACCGCGTATCATCCTCAAACTAATGGACAAGCCGAGGTTTCTAATCGTGGTCTTAAAAGAATCTTAGAGCGAACCGTGGGAGAGAATCGTGCCTCATGGGCCGATAAATTAGACGATGCTTTGTGGGCTTTCCACACCGCTTATAAGACACCTATAGGTTGTACCCCTTATCGCCTTGTGTACGGAAAGGCGTGCCACCTCCCCATTGAGTTGGAGCATAAGGCTTATTGGGCCTTGAAATGGGCTAATTTTGATCTTAACAAAGCCGGTGATCATAGGAATATCCAACTCAATGAACTTAATGAACTTAGGAATGAAGCTTATGAAAATTCATTAATCTACAAGGAAAAGACTAAGCTCATTCATGATTCCAAGATTAAAAACTGAGAGTTCCATGTTGGTGATCAAGTTTTACTATTTAACTCCCGGTTGAAAATCTTTTCGGGTAAACTTAAGAGCCGTTGGTCCGGTCCATTCACCGTGGCCCAAGTCTTCCCTTATGGCACCATTGAGTTATCCCAACCAAATGGGCCCAACTTTAAGGTGAATGGCCAACAGGTTAAGTTGTACTATGGAGAGGACATATCTCATGAGATGATTCCATCCCTCTCCACATTTCCCTTGAATTAACTCGGGAAATCGAGTCGAGCTAGAGACTCGTGATAAATAAATCAAGCATCGTATAACTAGGTTAGATTTTTACCTTTACCATCCTTTCCACCCTTTTTCACCTTCATCCATTTCCACCAATAAGTGTAGGGGGAGCCAAGTAGGTTGTTTGTGTGTTGTGATGATTGTGCAGGGACATGTGCTTTGATGATCCACTTTTGGTACTTTTGACGCGACCCCGTGATCCCGTGTTCCCGTGTACCCGGTTCTATCAAAACTATTGTGATTCATACATGTATATAAATAAAACGAATAAATGTAATCACTTTAGTTGTCCCTTCCTTAGCTCGATTTTAAACAACGTACTCAATGTCCTAAGTGTAGGGGAGTGTATTCTCCCACATGCTTAAACATTGAGGACAATGTTTATATTAAGTGTAGGGGGGACTTCTATCGAATTTTAGTGGGATTTTCCATGAATTTGACTCCATTTAACCGGAAAATTTAAAAAATTTTCAACGTTTTTCAAATTTTTGATCTATTTTGGCCTAGTAGTATTTTTCATTTATTTTCTTTCCTTTTATCATCGCATCATAATAATTTCCATTTCAAGAATAAAGTAAAAATATATAAATAAATAAAATGGTTTTAACAAGTTTAGATATCTTTGATATATTAGGCCCGTCGTGAATATTTTGACTCAACCCGAGTTTACTTATCCAAGTTTACTCTAGCTAGTATCCTTAACCATATGGACCTTAATTGGTTTATTAGGCTAAGCATCCACGAGTCTCATTCCTTGAGATTTTAAACTGTGGAGAACGAGAGATGATAGAGTTAATTATAAGTTTGGTATTCTTTCATTAACTTATGTGAGTTAGTTATGAGCTTTTTCTCCCATCGCTTGTTAATAAATATATTTGCAATAAATAAGGTTGTACGATTTGAAAAGTTACTTAGCTTCTAGCACAAGATCGTTTAAAAGTTGCTCGGTATTAATTAGAGTTCATAGCCAAGGCATAACTTATTGAAGTGGGAGGCGAAGATTGGCTTATCCAAAAAGGCCCTCACAAGGCATGAGGATACCCAAGTCTAAAAAGGCCCTCACAAGGCATGAGGATTCACTTTTTGCTAAAGATCCAAAGATGATGTGAAGATCATTAATCCAAATCAATATGATGGATCAAGACACACGACGAGAAGCAATTACTCCCCTAAAGATCATGGAGAAGTCTATCCAAAAAGACCCTAACAAGGTATGAGGATAAATAGATCCAAGTCCGAAAAGGAGGCGGATCGTTGTATATCAAAATCCTAAATAAAGAAGAGGATAAATGAAGAAGTGGTGGTCAACATTTGAAGCATCTTTCACTCCTAATGAAGATGTATACCAAAATGAAGAGAAGACCATAATTTCAAGATCGTCTCTCAAGATTTGAAGTTTGAAGTACAAGCCAAATATCGGTCCGAGAAAGGTCTCAAATCGTGAAACGAGTTATGCCAAGATATGAACTTTATGAGGTTTCGAGAAGCAGTTTTAAAAGATTTTGTCCTTTAGCTAACTATTGATTAAATCGTCACACTTTATTTTCGGCCTTAATAAATTATCGAAATAAGTCAAAAATGCATCCTCGTGATCATTCAAGACAAAAATAAAATACAAGAGTTACACCGTAGGAATAAGGGGGTCTAAGTGATTAATTAAACCACATGAGTAAGTGTTAGTTGTGCTGACTTGTAGTAACAATGATCTCGTTTTTAAGCTTGGTTTGGGGAACGTGAAACTTGAGGGTGATTAATATTCATGACACCAAAGCCCTAATCTAAGTCTTAGATTTCTTTACAAGTTTCTTCCATCAAATAAATTTCCAAGTTAATAAATGATTATAACTTTTGTCTCTTTCTTAAGTTTTATCTTTTCGTCGTAATAGTAATAAAGGCCAAGATGGATTAATTATGAGAAAAATGTAACTTAATGCTTTAAAACTATGCATTGCATGGGGTCATTGCAATGTTAAAGTGTAGGGGATTTAGTAAGTGTGTAAACACTTATCCTTTTGCCACTAAAATCAAGTAAAAACAAGACCTAATCATGTGTTTTATATCGTAAACTAGCTAAAAGACGCGTGAAATTCACGGGTATTTTAGTGAAAACGTTGAAAAGGTTAGTAAATTACAATGTATATTATGAAGCTATTATTTAAAAAGAGCCATATATGAATAAAGAAACGTAAAATATACACTTGTAGCATTGAAATATAAGCTATATGAAACACTATAGTCATAGCGCAAAAAAGAAAAAATAAAAACACCAATCCTTTATTCTATAAACGGAACATATATGTAAAAGTGATCATAAATTGTGTAGCACTTCTTTATAGATCACGTTGGTGGTGGTATTAGTAGTATTAGAAACGACTACATATAGTTGTCCGTATATAAAAACATGTCGTGACAAATACAACCTGCTGCCCGAGAAATTATCCGTTAAATTTTCTTGATGTCATCGGGAAGGAGATGGGCATGGGAACTGCTTCATTACTATTTTTATCGGCAAATGTTTATCACACATTGATATTTCCATCCTTTATTCTCACCAGTGTTTGTGTTACTCAAGCTGACATTCTCGCTTCTGCTTCGTCCACTACCACTCGTGCGAGTGCTTCACTCTAAGGCGGAACGCTCCCTTACCGATGTATTTTTACAACCCACAGCTTCGGCAGATCGCTTAGCCCCGTTCATCTTCGACGAAATAATGGGAGTAGTTATTCCTATGACAAAAATATTTACGATGTTATTAACTTTTCCATGGCTTCCATTGCATTACCGGATATTTAAGACATTTTTTCATTGGATTTAACATATAAACGAATAAGCAATATTTTGCTTAAAAAATACCCATAAATAAAAACAATCAATCTCTTCTATGAATTGCTAAAGATGTACCTTCATTAAAGCAATACTCTTCAAGTTTTTCATAATATCTCTTCAAGACTTATCCGTCCATCTATACAAAGGCATGCGCGTATACTCTTTTAGTATAATTTTTTGTCCAAGTATTGCACAAACCCATTGTGAATAAAAAGTCTGAATTCGAAAAGAAACAAAGGAGGACAGTATGGGTGCCGCACTCATAGCCCAAAGATATATCGAAATTTTTGTGACAAAATAGTATAAATGTGTGATTTTTAGTATTAATATAAAGTTTGTCTAAGAGGTCCTCATAGATCACTCGTTTGATCTACTTAACTAAACTCAAACTTTCATTTCAAATAAGAAAATGCATGTAATACCCGTAAATTAAACAATATATAAAAGTTAGGGCCAAGTTACCACAATTACATTTGATTTCAATTTAATATAACTCAAATTTTTATTATGATACACTTAAATCGTGTGAACATCCGTTAGACAAACTCGTCAATAAATATAGCATGCATTCTAAATTACAAAATACATATAAATCGATAAAATAGAATACATAATATCTGAATAACAAAATTTCGCAAAAAAACTTTTCGAATATAATGTTTATTCCATGGTTCTAAATAGCTCGCTATAGCTCGCCTTAAGGCGAGCTAAAGCTTGAGGCGCGGCCTCGAGGTAACGCAATAGGTTAAGGCGTGCTACGACATGAGTTGCGGTGATTTTTTGAATTCAACTTCAAAAAATGAATATTCTTGCATGTAATGAGTGTTTTTAACTTTAATTATTATGTACAACACTTATTGTAAACTCAATGTAAATATTATATTGAAGTATGATAAAACAAATAAATATTTTTATGTGGTGTGCCGTCATAAGACACGCTTTAAAAACGCTAAAACTTCGCCTTAGCCGCTAAAGCCTGTAGCTTGGACATGCCGCCACGTCATGCTTCACGCTATTTATAACCATGGTTTACTCAGACTGAAAAGAAAGAAAACATCAACATAATGCTTGTTTCCTTTTTTACTCATCTATAATGTAATTGTGTATATAAACGTGTATTGTCAAATGAATAAAAAAGGAAATTATTATATTAGCTAGAGTGCACCTCATGCAATAACAATCGTCATTAGAGAGTTTATTATATTTTAATTAATGCCGTTTTAATACCATCATAAATGGTAATTGTAAAGAATCTGTTTCCGGTGAAAGCGTTTTTCATTTAAATGAATTACAGTAATTAATATAACTTTCTTAAGTGATCCGCAATGGCGGGTCGCGACCGAATCGTCTCTCGGTCGACCCTCTTTATTTGATCATTTTTAGAGTTAGTTTTAAATAATGTATTTTACCCTCTTTATTAATTAAATATTTTTTAATCATTTCTTTAATAATATTTAAGTATATAAATATTATTGTAATATTTTTTATTTTATTTAAATAATTATTTGAATACAAAATATATATTAAAAAATTAAACTTGGTCGCAGTAGGTCGCCTTGTTGAGACAAATAGGTCGCATTAGATCGCAGGAGAGAGAAGGCTGAAAAATTAAGGTCGCTAAAAGTCGTTGTTGCAAGTAGCCTTACTATATCGCTTGCTATAGTCAAAATCTAAAATTAATGTCGTTTTATTATGGCCATACAGTTGTTTTGATACTAAACCAACATTTAAAGGGAAGCATTTTCTTACATTTAGTGAAAAGGGAGAAATTTGATACGATTGAATATGGGATGAAAAATAATGATCGATCTTGTGTTGTACTTTCCAAGCTATCTTGAAAATTATGTAAATTATAGTCAACTGATTATAAGTTTAAATGATAAAACAAAATTATAAAACTAAAACATGTAGGATTCAACTTTTTTCTAAATATTAAATTTGGTAGCAAATTAAAAGACTTCCAAAAATTCAGGTGTACACGTGGCGTAATAATAGGTCTTAGTATTTTTGGAAAAAATTAATTAGGGGTTGCTTATAGACTTGTACATTGGCTGCTTTAAAAACTTGTAAAAAACTCTGTTTTATTAGATATAATAGATGTCGGAATTACGCGTGGTTTTGTGTTCTTGTGTTTAAATAGGTACAAATGATCAAAAGAAGAGAAAACACGAGATTTCACGGTCAAATGTTGAAGAAAAGTCCAAGATAGAGGCAAAGACAAAGTCAAAAGACCAAAGTGCGCCGAAGATCACGAAAACCGACAAAGTCGACTTAATTTTGAAGAAATGATCAAGAAAGTCGGAATCGAGCTCGTTTTAATGAAATTAATCATTTTAGAGGATATTCGAGCCGAGTGGGTCCCACATTGGATAAATGGGCTCAAAAGCCCATTTAAGGAAATAGGGTTACTTAACTTTTCACCACAAGTCCAACTGAAAGCCCATATATGGAGAGTTAAAGGACGGGTTACATGTTTATGGTTTTAAGCCCAAATAAGGGACGGATTGAGAATTATTGGGCCACAGCCCAAATTACACCAAACTAAAGTAACGAATAAATGAAATTCGTTTTCACTTTTCCAGTCAACTCACAACCCCACTTCACCCACGTGTAATCCCAAGTTTTATCCCACACAAATAAATAATAAACTTTTTACCCCACACCCCACTTTTATTTTGATACAAACGAAAACACACACACCCTTTTTACTGTCCATCTTCTTCTCCACAAAACACGCCCTTCCCTCAAACCCTAATTTTTATCCTTCAAAAATTACACAACCAAATTTGGGGGTTTTACCCAATTTGGGTAATTCACACCAAAAGGAATTAATTCCCCATGCAAAAAAGGGGTTAACACTCACTTGTGGTCCTCTTTTCATCACTGACGTGGCCATTCCTATGGATTTGATTGGTGGAAACACCACATATCACCAATCCCACCAATCAATATCATCCACATCACCAACCAACTAACACAAGAAACATAGATTTAGCCAGGTTGGCAATCCGTGTGATTAAGATGGACTCTCAGTCGTATGATCAAGAGAACAGAAGAGAGAGAGAAAGAAGAATGAAGATTTGAAGGGCTAGGATTGCAAGCCTTGGCCACCAAGGAGAACCAAGAAGGTTTTGAGGGTTTTCCCTATAAAAACCCCCCTCTTTCACATGTAATCAGTACTTTTTATTTTATTTTTAATTTTCAGAAAAATTAGGTTTTAGATTTAATCTTGTACTTTTTATTTCCAGATAATGTAATTTCTTATTTAATTAATGAAAAGTCTATTTTGATTCATATTCGTCTCCTTTAATTTTCAGTTCAAAGTTATTATTGTTTGGTTTATTTCAAGTTTTTATAATCTGCTTTGAATCCGTTTTATTTTACTGTTCGAATTGTTCGAGTTGTTTTAATTATCAATCTTTAAATTTTTATTTACTGTTCGTTTATTATTATTATAAATATATATATATATATATATATATATATATATATATATATATATATATATATATATATATATATATATATATATATATATATATATATATATATATATATATATATATATATATATATATATATATATATATATATATATATATATATATATGTATATATATATAAATCTATTCAATCTGTTCGAGTGCTGGATCAATTGATTATTTGAGGTGGTGTTTTGTGTTGCTTCGGTTCACAAGGTGGCTCAGCGCCTCACCTTCGGCTCAACGGTTTTCGACACCGGGTTCTAATCTCTATTCTCTTTTATTTTTCTAGCCTAGTTTAAAGTTTTAGTTTATTTTATCTGCTTGCGATTTGTTTTGAGTATCTGCTTGGTTTTTGTTGTCTGCTTAAGTTTATTGCTTATTTGAAATTTGGCATATTTGGTTTGGGATATTTTGGATCTGCTTATTTAATTATCAGTCTAGTTAGTTTTGATTTTGGATAAGTTTTCTGTTTGGATTGTGAATTGTTTAAATCTGCTAGTTAGCTTATTAGTTAATTGCTTATTCGGTTTTTAGATTGCTTATAGCTTATGTAGGATCTGTTATAGTTCGTTTGGATTTGCTTATTGTGGTGTTTAGATTTGATATTTTTAATCTTAGTTTTTAGCTTAATATATTTTAGTTTATTATAGATTTTCGTTTGCTTATCTAAATTGTTAAAATGCTTATTTGGTTTTAAGTCTGCATAACATTTTTATCTGTCTCAGCTTTTGGTTTGCTTATTTTGTTTAGTTTCTGCTTCTTTGATTCTGCTTGTGTGCTTATTTTCTGCTTAAATCGTAGAGCTTATTTGGACATTTGATTTTACTGATAAACTAACAGATCCAATTGATCTGTTGGATCTTTTGTTAATAAAAAAAAAGTATAAAAAATATAATTAGCATAAAAAGGTCTGGTGGGGATCGAACCCAGGACCCTTCGTATACAAACCAAACGCACCAACCATCTCCTCTGCACCCCTTTTTGTGTTTGTTTACCAGTTCATAAATTAATATAGGGTTAAATACTTTAAGCTGGCAGTTTATTTTAGTTAATCTAAATTTAAGTTTAGATTTATTTTAATTAAAAGTTTTTATATTATTTCACTTTAATTCATTTTTTTTATGAAATATAAAAAGTTTTAAAAATTATTTTTACTTTTATAATTTAAATTTAGTTTTCAATAGATTTTTAATTTAGATTATTTAAATTAATTAAGTCTTCTTTTTAAAATAGATTTCGTTTTTAGTTTTTAAAAAAAATATTTAGTTTAAAATTAATTAAGATTTCAATTTAGATTTTATTTTAGTTTATCTTTTTTAAAATAGTTTTCTTTAAAAAGTCTTTATTTTAGTTTTGTTTAAATTTTAAAATAGATTTTATATTTTCAATTAGTTTAAATTAGTTTTTAAATTAAATTGGTTTTAAAATAGTTTTAATTAAATTAGTTTTTAGTTTTAAATAGATTTAGTTTATAATCCTAAAATTTTACGTTTACCAAAAACATAGTAAGTCGAAATGTTAATCGGTAATCAAATTCGAGTCGAATCGAGGAACGATAATATATATAAAAAAGGCATACAAAACCTTAATTTCAACTAACATAGCAACAACTTGATTTTTCTTATGGGCAAACATGCAACCCTCATTAGTGTACTTCCTTAACAAATAAAATGTTGCTTTAATACTTTGATCTTGCTATTAAGAATGAATTTGTTCACGTAGGGGGAATTCACATACTACAATGCAGCCATCCAAACACCCCATAAACAAAACACCTGCCGATGACAACCAAATAACCTCATTAGCAGCCAATAAATAGACAATGATGACACAACCTTCCTTGCATCTCAGCAAATGATTAGTTTATGAAGTTAAAACAAGAGATTGCATCATTGTTGGAAGTTTCGAGGGCGAAAATATAAGTGAAGTTGCTGATGATGATGGAGAGAAAATTGTTAAAAAGTCACCATGAATAAAGCTTCAAATTCTATTGGTTTAGAAGTACCATGTCACATATGACATGGATTAGAGGTGTGGTATCAAGTCATAGTTATACCTATATATAATATAAAGATATCTTTATATTATATATAAGTATAATTATGATTTGAAACCACACTTTTTAATCCAGTCATATCCCTGTCACATTTCTAAACCAATAGGATTTAAGTAATTCCTAGAAAATCTCCATTTTCCACGTTTCTTGTGATTTGAAATCGCAATTTTCTAAAATAGCGTTTTGGAAACGCTGTTTTGTAACTATCCTGAAGCTGCGATTTGGAAACGTTGTTTTAGAAATTGTGTTTTCGAAACAACGAAGTTACGAAACCTGCGTTTTCGAAACGCAGTTTTGAAATTTGTATTTTCGAAACGCAGTTTTGAAATTTGTGTTTTCGAAACGCAGTTTTTGATTATTTTCGTTTTTTACTAAAAAATATGCCATTTGCAAGAATTGAACATGGGACCTTTCGTTTAGGGATAGTCAAACTTACCAACTTGCTATGGTATGGTTTTTGTTTAATTGTTACTAACCCATATACTTAAACTCACTATAATTGAATACCTATATTTTATGTTTTTAATTTCCGCAATATTTCTATTACTTTTCTGTTTACCTTTCATTTTTTTATTTTCTAAATATCTGACTAAAAACATGTTTATTTTAACTTTTTTAATATTTTCCAAAAATCATGAAAATATTATTTTCTAATTTTATATAGAAACTAGAAAACCCCATATTACCCTCTTCTATTTCTTTTCCCAAAAAAGAAAATATGTTCACATATCTATTTCTAACCCTATTTTACGTTTTCTTCACTTTCTTAACGGGTTTTTCAAATTTTTTACGTTTCGATAGTTACTCACGTTTTTTTCAGTTTTCTTTACGTTTCTTCATTTTTCACGTTTTCGCATTTTTTTACGTTTTTATCAGTTTTTTATGTCTTCGTCAGTTATTTTTACGTTTTGGTTAGTTTTGCACGTTCTTGTCAGTTGTTTACGTTTTTGTCAATAATTTTAAGTTTTCATCAGTATATTTACGTTTTCATCAGTATTTTTAAGTTTTTTCCTTTGATTTAGTCCGTTTTCGTCATTATTTTTACGTTTTCGTCCTAACTTTTACGTTTTCGTCCGAATTTTTACGTTTTCGTCTGATTTTTTACTTTTTTCCAGTTTTTTACGTTTTTGTCAGTAGTTTTATGGTTTTGTCCTATTTTTTTTTACGTTTTTGTTTGATTTTTTACGTTATCGTCCGATTTTTTTACGTTTGTGTCCCATTTTTTACGTTTTCGTCGGTTTTTTTACGTTTTCATCAGATTTTTTACGTTTAAGTCAGGTGTTTACGTTTTCGTCCGTTTTTTATGTTTTCGTCCATTTTTTACGTTTTCATCAACGTTTTTTACGTTTAAGACAGGTTTTTTACGTTTTCATTCGTTTTTTTTATGTTTTCGTCCGTTTTTTACGTTTTAGTCTAATTTTTTATGTTTTCATCAGCGTTGTTTAGTTTAAGTTTTTCATCAGTACTTTTTTGTTTTCGTCAGTAATTTTAAATTTTCATCTGTATTTTTAAGTTTTCGAAAGTATTTTTACGTTTTCTTCGAAATGTGCAAAACATTCTGAGCAAAACGTAGAAAACGCTGATGAAAACGTAAAACAACGGACGAAAACGTAAAAATACAGACAAAAATATATAAATATTGACGAAAACGTAAAAATTTGGATGAAAACGTAAAAATACAGAAGGAACGTATAAATACTGAGGAAAACGTAAAAATACTAACGAAAACATAAAATTATTGATTAAAACAAAAAATGCTGACGAAAGCGTAAAAATGTCGACGAAAATTTGAAAACGCTGATGACACCCTAAAAATCGTACATAAACGTAAAAAATCTGGCAAAAACGTAAAAAAACATGATGAAACCCTAAAAAATCAGACAAAAACGTAATAATACTGATGAAAACATAAAAAACTGATGAAAACAAAAAAAAACTGATGAAAACATAAAAAAGTTGATGAAAACGTAAAAGAACCTACGAAAACGTGAAAAAAGAAGACGGGAAAAAACATATAAAAATATAAAGAAGACAGATAAAAATGTTAAAAAAAACTAACAAAAACGTGAAAAAAAGGTTGATCATGAAAAAAATGATAGAAAATAGGTTCGTCTAAACATTGTTCATTTATTAGGAAATGAAAAATACCATCTAAACAGGTGTTCAAGATTTTCAACTCTATTCTAGAAAAGAAAACTCTTTCTTACTCTAGAAATATAGAAGCAAAAAATTATGAAAAGTTTTCCACAACTAAACAACCCCTTAATTTTTTGTTTTTAATTTTAAAAATATTTTTATTAGTTTTCTTTCTAAGTTCCAATTTTTTTATTTTCTAAATTCCGGATTAATTTTTGCATCTCAATAATTATCCGAGTGTAAAGGTTTAGACATGTAAAAATTGCCATGAAATAAAAAAAATTAAACACAAAAACTTGCGTCGGATAAAAGTATATTTAAAGACCCAAAATAACAATTGCTACTATTAAACTTGCGTCATTCCGGTATAAGAAAATAACATAACGCTGTTTTTATGAACTTTGGTATTCTTCTTAAGGTTTATACGAGTATAATGGTTTTTGTTTTCATTAATGCGTGTTTGTGAGGTTTAGACATGGAATTGTTTATATTAATTTTCAAAATATATTTTTTTGAAATTTGGATTAAATTATAAATCTTCTAAAATATCTATTTTTAATATAAATTTAAGCATCATATTATAGCAATATATCAGGTTACAGTTTCACCACCGGGTCAACTCGGTCAAGTCACCGGGTAACGAGATCGATCATTGGGTCAACCCGATCGAGTAACCAAGTCACGGGTTCATCGTCAATGGTTCGTCCATATTAAGAAAAAAACAATCCCGCCCGTTGACCACAAATAAATGTTGCTTAAGCATAAACTATAACTAAAATATACTAAAGGTTAAATTATAAATTTAAGAAACTAAAAACGAACAACAAGAAAGCCTTTGGAACAAAAAAAAGCGACCCCGCCCGTTGGGCGGGTTACAACGCTAGTGTATATATATATATATATATATATATATATATATATATATATATATATATATATATATATATATATATATATATATATATATATATATATATATATATATATATATATATATATATATATATATATATATATATATATATATATATATATATATATATATATATATATATATATATATATATATCTATATTATATATAGGTATAATTATGTTTTGAAACCAAAGTTTTAATCCCAGTCACATCTTTTAGCCAATAGTATTTCAGAATTTCCTAGAAAATCTCCAAATTCCACGAAATTTTTATTTAAAAACGCAGTTCTCTGAAAATTGCGTTTTGGAAACGCAGTTTTAAAATTTGCTTTTTGAAAATCGCGTTTTGTAGGTCTGGACCGGTCCAATTCATTAATTTCCTTTTTGATTTAATCTTTTGATTTTCCGAAAACTATTAAAAAGTGTTTTGCTAAACAGGGGGATGCATGATTTGAACTCATGACCTCTTGGTTATTTGTTTTGGTGTTTTCCAATTGAGCTATTGGATTATTTTTGTTTAATGATGGTAAACCCCTATATTTATTATCTGGTTTTTAATTGAGTATAGACCCATATACTTATTATCATGTTCTGTAACTAATATGCTAATTATTATGATTTTTTTATAATAACTATAATTAAGTACTATCACGTTAAAAAAAACTATAATTAAGTAGATAATCTACATAGTTAGTTTAAATTATTTTTAATTAATATCCAGTTTATACATATGAAGATATAGTCCTAATATATTCATACATATCCAAAGATAACGTAGGTTTTTTAACGATGACCATAAACCCTAATACCATTCATCTTACTCATTATTCGTGATTATTTTGTGTTTTTCTATGATATAGTTTCTTTGCAGATCTTAAAAAACTAGGCTATAGTGAAAAAGGCACTCCTGTTCTCAAATCACTTATAAATAACGCTGTTATAACCTTTTAGATTGTGTAGGCATATTGCGGTCTTTTGCAGTTTGGTCATACGCTTTATATTAAAAGTATGTATTTATGTCCTCATCATTGTCACTAACAAACGTATCTCAATACTGTGTATGCATGTGTTTTTTTTACCTTCCATAATATCTAAATGGTTGTGTATATATATATGTAATACATATTAGCGACTCCTCACAGTGTGCTATGAGTGAAAATGAGTACAGAACTATGTACCGTGAAGATTTGACCAAACGACACTCTTCTTAGCTTATCAGTGGAAATGTTAAGGTATGCTTATTGTAATTTATCTTGTTTGATAAGTCTAAATGTATTGATTATTTGATAACATCAAATACGAAAAAGGTTGAGATGTTATTTTTGATGGTTTTAGAAAGTGGTTTTGCTTTGGATGCCTGATCCAGCTCGAAGGGATGCAAAGATACTGCATGATGCTCTAACGTCTGATGTTGATCTAAAAGCAGCTACTAAAGTCATTTTTTAAATTGTGATGGCTTTTCATACAGGTTGGCGAATTGAAGGCATGCTTTGTACAGCTCCAGGGTCTTATACCTTTTTAACCATGGTATAATTTCCAGATATGGTTTCCCATGTGGTTCCCCTTCACAAAGACACGGTATGTATACTTTTGATGTTTTCCCGCGACAGAAAGGTGTAGTGTGAAAGTATAATCTTATTCAGCAGTACGCAGGCCAAACCAAAAAAGTTCATTCTTTTCTTATCATGAAAGTTATTTATATTGGCCGCTCAAACATGTAGTAAGCAAATTCCTGGATCATTAGGACATGAAGAGCAAGATGCGAAAACCTTTGCCTCCTGAGTACATTCTTACCTTAGCATAAACTTTCTACTTTCTTAGATCTTTCATTAATTATCTTAGAATAAACTAATCGTTATTTGCTTCTTTTTGAACACACGGAGTCGATTATTTAAAGTATGACAACTGCAATAATCAAGATATGATCTATGACTCTAGCATCTTAAAAACACTCGGTTTTAATCAATTGTTCATTGTTGCTTTTATTCTGATAGAATTCTATAAGTACTAAACGGAATCTAACTTCTTATATTTTGTATATTTTGATTCACAGATGGGTTACAAATTTTCAAGAAAATTTGTTTATTTGGCAGTGTGGGTTGCATATATTTCCCTATTCATAGAGTTGATCAGTTTCTCTATTCAGAATTTTTTTAACATTAAAACCAAGATCAGTCATACCTGTTGGTTGAGGAGAATGCCATTCCTTATGTT
The DNA here is from genome assembly GCA_025667525.1 of Glebionis coronaria. Taxonomy (NCBI): domain Eukaryota; kingdom Viridiplantae; phylum Streptophyta; class Magnoliopsida; order Asterales; family Asteraceae; genus Glebionis; species Glebionis coronaria. The sequence goes on from CM046874.1 coordinate 496,839,154, forward strand.
GCAGATCAAACATGAAAGGCGTCGTATTTGTTCAAATCATGATTCAAGAAGAAAATATTGACAAATGCGAGTGGCAAGGCCAAGTTGTTGAATCAGAGACAGAAGTAGCATCATGAAATCTACAATAAGTGCATACCTCTATAAGTTAACATTAGAAGTGCATAACTCTTATGACTGTCATGAGACATATGTCTTGGAATGATTTCCTAAAATAGAGAGAGAGATCAAAAGTATCTTCTGTTTCAGGGGTCTACTTATCTTCTTCTGACTCTGTTCATATACCATTATTGGCGTCTAGACCACCTACAAATGTCAGTGCAGTTGGGGCTGTTGGTGTTACAACATGAGCTCCAATAGAACGAGGTACTTCAAAAACACTCTCTAAGAAAATATTCCACAAGGAGACTTTATTGGTTCTATTGATTCTTATATTTTTTATGGGTAGAGACTATTGTTAGCTGCAACAAAAATGATTTACAAGAGGAACATATTTCGCTGACTTTTAGTCGACTTTAACCAAGTACCAGATCAAAAACTGTCACCAAACATTAAAGGAATGATAAATTTAACTTCCATATTCAATAATAAATTTATCCAAATATGATATAGTTCTTGCTATTATAATGTTAGATACGTGATACTTTACAGGAGGCGGTTCCAAAGATACAAGATGTTGATGTTGAAGTATCTTAGCATCACAAATACGTATTCCTTTCTACACATATATACTGCCTATAAGTTGCTACCAGAATCTGATAAGTTTTGTCGTCTGAACTATCCTCACGGCCAAGATATTTAGACATATGCAGGTAGTTGCGTTGGATGTGAGCCTAACAATTAACCAAGCTTTCCATATTCTTAATGAACACGTAATAATGTGTGACTTATTTTTCTTAATGGTACACTCTTTAGGCCAGTGCCAAAGCAAGTTATAGACTTAAAGCTGCTACAAAAATCACTGCCATAGCAAGACTTGCAACAACCTTTAAAATCATGTATATCATTGTTTGTTGTTATATATGTGCTGATAAGGTTTAAACGGTGGAGTTGTGAAAGTAACCGTAATGGATTTTCAAACAGGTGGTGGATTTGTGGAAAATATCATCATAGGTCTCAGGAAGCACGAGGCGCCGTTGATGCCAATGCTGAAGAAAATGGTCTTGTGATACTATACTGATCCTACTTAAACAATTAGTTTTTTTGTTGGTCTTTTTTTCTACTTAAAATGTCTCTGCCCTTTGTTGCCTACACATAGAAAGGAATACGTCTTATACCGCCAGTCTCAAAGAGCCGCGCTTGTGGCACTGTTGAACCCGTGGAAAGATTGAAGCATCTATCATCTTTTCCATCGTAAGACTCATCCTAGAGTCCCACGAATGCTGGTGCTACTTTGATACACTGATCTATGAACAAATCAAATACTGCCCGAACTTATGACAAACCAAATTCTCGAGCACAATTTACTACAGGGGGAGAGCACACTGCAATGAAGTATAAATGCTTGGGTAATGCTTATATTACCCAAATCCCTAATGGTATTGAAAAGTGAATACGGAGTTCAATGTTATTCCATCAAAATTCTGTAAGTATGACATTGATAAATATGTAAGGATATAAAAACTATTCATAAGTTTCTATTCGATTTTGTTTGTAGTTGTAGGAACTTCGGTTGCTTATCTTCAAGGTACTTTACCAGTGGTGTAAAGAGATTAAAAAAGAATTCAAAACCATACTGATCCACCAGTTTCCGTTCGTGCGCAGGTCGGTATCTTTTGTTTAAAATAACAAATGGTTGTGTATTTTGTGGTTTATATGTACATATTTAAATGGTGATGGTCGACTCTAATTGCAATAGCATACGTGACACGGTCTCTTTTCTATCCTTGAAAATATTTATTGTTGTACATTCGTTTTAGTTTCAATATGGTTATAATAAATGTTGAATTACTTTTTCAGAACTTCAGAAATGTGCTTATGAGATATATGCCTAAATGGGATAAGCTCATAAGCCCAAAAATAATATATGAATGTGCGAACACTGGACAAGGGACACCGCCATTCAAATATATCCGTGCAATGGAGAAGTCCTTCCTAAGGTATTTCTCTGTCTATAAAGCTATTCTGATATCTCTTTATGTTATCAAAACTGTAACTTTGATTGGACATTTGTTGTAAGCACATGTTGTGACTTTATAGTGAGTTGTTTCTTTGTTATGAACACTTAACAAAATTAACATGTCTTCATAATTTCATATAATGTGTTGATCCCAAACTTAGATCGATTAGCTTTGTGTATACGAGATTAGATCAAGTATAACACGTAGAGAAACCTTTGTTATATGCTTTGTGAATCTAAGTGTTATGCGGAATTTAACACTTAAACAAGAACACAAGATGTAAACAAAACTTTCACTTTGATTATGAATGTCGAACTTGCTTACAATGAAAGATGTTTACGAATGAAAACTTATATAAAACTTGAATATTAAACATTAACCTAAAGACCTTCTTTTATAGACTAAGAAGCCTTGTACAATAAGCTACGTATCAACTATTCTAGGTAAAGATAAACATAGAAAATACATTGTCGTTTCTATCCTTACTAGAAGTATTCTAGAATATAATAAACGTGTAGCTTATATCTTCCATCAGTGCTTGTCTTCAATCTATCAACGCTTGACTTTAACTTGTCAACGCTTGAGCTGTCAGCGCTCACTTTGTTCCTGTCAACGCTTAAGTTGTTCTTGTCAGCGCTTAAGTGATCTGGCCTTAATTTATTCCCAACAATCCTCCCCTAAACTTGATATCCACTCTTATGATCAAGTTTCTGAATAATCATTAAGAACTTGGAGGAGTCTGACAAACCTTCTCATATTGGTAATAAATAAATCTGATCAAATTCTTTGCCACGTCACTTGTATAATCTATCTCCAACTGGGTGTCCTTCATCTTTTCCAAAACAGCCTTGGATATGAAATACTGAGCATCTACTAGTAGATACTCAGCAAACTTTGTAGAACTCAAATGGTATACACCAGCAGCTGAATATAACCTCCATTGAAGACCACTGAGGTCATCTTCAAGATCCTTCCATATTTTAGGATCTTCCTCATTTGTCCCACACATTCTTTTAAATGTGGTCCAAAGTTTTATTCCATTAGCTGAAGTTGGTACTTCAGCCTCATACTTGGTCTCCAGCAACCTCCAAAGGTCCACCAAGTCTTCTCTATCACAACTTGCAAATAAAGATATGAAAGTGGTAAAAGTATGTACCTCCTTGCCAAATCTGCCAATTTTCCAGAATCCACATTCATCCTCATCATAACTCACAATTGGATTCCTGGAATTTAATGGTAACACTTGCACCATATCTGAAGCTTCTAATGGGTAGAGCTTGAGGCTCTTTCTAATAACTGCTTCACTTGGATATAGTGGATTCATATCTTTTGGAAACTCAAGTGTAAATCCCTTCTTCACTGGCTTGGGAACTATCATAGCTTTCTTGATTTCCATCTCTTCTGTAAGTTGCTCCTTTCTTTCATCTGAAAGAAGTCTGAAAGTGTTTTCTTCCTGCACTTTCACCCAAATAGGATAAGCCCTATGTTCCAACTCATCAAATGTCAAGGCCTTCAACTTCTGATGTGTGCATCCAACTCAATGACATCTGAGCAACATAAAGTAGAGCTCCCTTCTATCCCTTTTCAACTCAGAGAGAATATTGCTTGCCTTGTGCTTCAAAATCACCTTACAATCCTTCTGAACTCTAAGAAGAAGCTCCAAACCCCATATTTGATCTGAAATAGTCAAGTCTGGATTATCCATGCAGCTTTCTTCCCATGAATTGTACATCTGAACCACCTCTGGCATGTCAAAATCAACCTCAATTTTAAATCTCTCAACTTTTCTCTAGCAAGCTCATCACCATACTCAAGCCTTTCTGGTTCTATAATCATCACACTTGAGTCTGAGCTAGCTCCATCACTTTCTTCTTCAGAAGTCACAACAAATGGTGACTTTTCCTTTTCACCTTGTTCCATCATTTGTTCAGCCAATCTTCTATCAAATTCAACTTGGGTTGCATTCTTTGGAACAATTTCTTCTACCAATATACCCTTACCCTTATCTGATGGTGCAATGGTTGGTAAGGTAGATGGTAATACCTGAGTAGGAACTTCCTTGATGATAGATGATGACTGGAATACATCACCTTCATGTGTAGATCTGTCAACGCCCAAATTTCCTTTATCAGCGCCCAAAATACTTCTATCAGCGTCCAAATTTGTCTTGTCAACGCTCAAATATTTTCCCTCAGCGCCTTGTGTAACCTCTCTCAACATAGCTGTAAATGATAAATTTAGATTGGTTGGAGAGACTAAGGACGTATCAAAACCTGTTTGTTCCTTCAAAGTTGTAAGAGCTTCAGCAACATCTATTGATTAACCATCTTGGCTGCTCTTATCACTCAGATTTATTTGATATTCCTCCCCTTTAGAAGACTCCTCCATACCCCTCCTAGCATGATCACTCTCCAAAACAACAATCCTCTCCCTCAATTGCTTGAGTTCAAGGCCTTGTGAGCTGACAATTTGTACTAAGTCTGCATTTTGCTTTTGCAAGCTAATGCAGACAGCCGTCAATTCCAAAAGAGTCATTGGTTCCAGTCTGCCCTCTTCTAAAATGGGGATTTGACCTCCCAAGTCAGGTTCATTGGGCATGGATGAGGACTTAAGTATGGTGGGACTGCCTTGTCCAGCTTCTAAGCCAGAACCAATAGTCCCAGCCTCATCCAGGTCACCAGCCACACTTGTGGTGGTGGTTCTCTCTGCTTCATAGCTAGGACCACCAGAGGAGAACACTCCAGTAGTCCTTTGGCGTTTGATCAACCTATATTCATGTGGTGTGGAAGATGGTGTGGAAGAATGGGTAGATGTGGGTTGGTTAAGGGGTGTTTGGGATTGTGATGGTTGTGTATCAGCGTTGGAAATAGGCACATCAACGCCAACATTTGATGTGTCAGCGTCAAAGGGTTCTTGGTCTATTTGCATTTGTTCAGGTGAGGGTAAAGGTTCAGGAATAGGTTCAAGTTGTGGTTGAGGGTCAATATGAGGTTGAGGGTCTGGTTGGGGTTGTGTTGCTGCAATAACAGCAAGCATGGCTGGGGTTAAAGGTAAGTCTCTATGAAGTGGTGAATCCATCTTTGTAAAAATAGCTTTCTTTTGTTCAGGGATTTTATAAAAATCATTGTGATCCCTTGAACAATATCTTTGATCATCAAAAATCATTTGCAGAAAACGGGGATAAGCTAAAGTCATTTTTGTCCCCTTGTTTTTACACATCCGTTCAAAAATCATTTTAGAATAGTTATATTTTTGCCCTGTTGCAATGCACACAATAGCACTTGCAATGGATCTATTGATCTCATTGTGTGCAGTACATTTGGGACTCAAACATTGAAGGAGAATGTGAATGAGGTACTTCCAGGCTGGGGGAAATTCTTGCTTATGGTACTTATTAAGAGTACCTTCATCAGGAATAGGATATCCCAAAGCCCTAAGCCCTTGTTCTATTTCATTTATGGGAAGAATGGTTATACCATCAGCATCATCAAGATGCAAGGCCTGGCGTACCAAGGCCTCAGTAACCACCCAAGATCTCCCATGAACAATAGAAGTCAATGTGGTCACTCCATTAACTGTTGAGGAACTAACAGTGTTCCAAAACTGCTTAATGTGTGTGACTGGAATGAGTGGTGCATGAGAAAGAGCATACCTTAAGGGGGATGCGTTCAAATACGCCACCATTTGTGTGTATTGAGGAAACAAATCATTATCAGCAACAAGATAAGCAATCATGTTGTGTTGAGACTTGAACCCCAAATCCAATTCTGCTGAGTTAAACTTTGGTGCCATTGATGAAAGCTATTAATTTGAAGTGTAGAAGATGAAGGTTGATAAGAGAAAAGTGTTAGACAAGAATTATAGATACCCTGTTTAAAAATAGGAGCCAAATTTATAGGAGATAAAGAATGCATGTGATTGGCCCAAAAATAGGCAAAGATTTTCAAAAACTAATCATGAAAATATTGAAAAAGTTATAAGTTATCTCATGCATTTAATGAAAGTAACAACTCCTAAAATTACGGCTTGAAAATATGTCAAAAAGTAACAACTGGGTAGGTCCCATTGAGTGTCAACGGTCAAAAATAACCTATCAACGCCCAACGGCTATAATCTTGTCAACGTTCGCCTAAAGCCATGTCAGCGTCTGATAGGTGTGAAAACACCCATCCTTTTACCACTTAAAATCGGGCTAAAACGAGACCAAAACACGTATTTAATATCATTTGTTTGGAATTATGCGTGGTTTTTGTGTTTATTGTGTTTTCAGAGTCGACCGGATGAATATTAAAGAAAACATGGGATTGCACGGGTTTTATCAAGGAAAAAGACTCAAGACGAAGTCTATTGTCCAAGAGATGCAAAAGATTTGAAGTCATTGTGCCTATTTGAAGATTTATTGAAGAATAGAGCCAAAGATGGAAGATTCATATATGTCGAAGAACTCGAGTCTATTAAATAAAATATTATAGGACGAGTTGGAATTATTCACCGACACTTCTCAAATCCAAGTCGGAAACGTTTATTTAAAAGACGCGTGAAGACTTAAGAAGAAAGAAGAAAAAGAAGCCCGAATCAAAGCCCAATCAAGAGCCCATCAACACCATACACACGCCTATATAAAGCCTTCACCTCACAAATTTTCACACACTTAGTTTTTAGCTAGTCTTTAGCTTTTCATTTTCTCTCTAGTTTCTAGAGAGAGAAAGTTCCATACTTTCTCTCACTAAACTTTTCTTTTGATTTCATCTTTTAATTCAAGCTTTCTTGTACTTTTGATTTCATTAATCAAGTTTATGCTTTTAAGTTCCTTAATCTTTTTCTACTTTTCTTCATTTGTCAAAATCCTTGATCCGATTGTTAAAACCATACGGTTGGGATTGTGGATGTGTTCGTGAATAGAGTTTGATCTTTCTAGTCTTTTTAAGCTCTACGTGAATAAGCCATAAGCTCTCCATGCTTATTGGCTTATTGTTTGTTCAAGCTTATTGATTTCGGATTTCTTATAGTTTTAATCATTTACAAGTTTTGTTTATTAAGTTTTGAAGTTTCTTACTTCCAAAAGTTATCAAATTTAATCGTTTTGAAGTGTTCAAGTTCGAATCCCTTGGCTTATTGCTTTTGCTTATTGAGTTTTTAGCTTTCCACCATTTTCGGAACAAGATTCCTTCCATCGCAATATTAGGGTTTGTCCACATTCCGACGGATCATCTTGTTTTGGTATCGCAATAACCCAAAAGGGGTTTTACTTTGCGATAGGTTGTAAGTTACCCCTATTCCGATCTGGGATTGCGATCGCATATTGCGATCGCACATTCCGACGGTTTTAGGTCCCTTTTCTAGTCGAAACTCTGGCAAATTTTTGTTTTCCATATTCCGATAGGTACATTCCGATCGACCTCATTACGATTGATCATCATTCCGACAGCTTGCATGTTAGACATTCCGATAGCTAGATTCTTGAATATTCCGATAGTGATTGTTAGAAACATTCCGATGGACTTTCATTTGAGACATTCCGATGGATCATATTAATTGCATTCCGATAGTAGTAACTTTCGACATTCCGATAAGAACAAGTTTTTAAAGTAATTTTCTAATCTTTCCTTTACGTTTTCAAGCACTCAATTTTAACTTGTCAATTTAGTTATTCTTCCAAAGTTTTTAATTACTCAACGTCATTTACATTTAATCGTTATTAGTTTAAAAATAGATAAACAAACCAACTCCTTTTTAGTAACCAAGAACAAATCATTCCACTTTAAACTAAGATCAATTCGAGAGGATATCGAGAGTAAAATTGAACCCCTAGCAAAAACCATGTATCAAATGGCGCCGCTGCCGGCTCTTCTCGTTAAGATCAAAAGTTTTTTGTAGAACTTGGATTTTGGGATCCGTTCCCCGTGAACGTTACTTTTTCAAGAAAATTTTCAAAAACAACTAAAAAAATATAAAATTTTCAAAAATCCTAAAAAGTAAAAAAAAAAAACAATAAAAACCAAAAATATTTTTGCTTTGTTTTTCTTTGTTCGTTCTTTTGCAGGTGTATGCGCACTCGATCCACGTCTTATCAAGAGCCCGAGCCTCTCGATAACTTAGACATGGCGGGTGTACAAAACAACAATAACATACCACCTCCGAACAACAATACTAACAACAACAATCCGCCTTTCAACAACATGAACAATAACAACAACAATGAGCACCTTCCAGATAATCGCCCAATGATTGAATTGCTGCAAGCTCATGTCGATGGCAACCTGGATCCAATTGTTATTCCACCAATTGCCGCCAACAATTTCGAGCTAAAGTCAGGCTTTATCCAGATGGTCTCAGCTCAACCATTCTTTGGACGAACCATTGATGACCCACACGATCACATCAAGAGATTTCTACAACTCACGAACACTGTCAAGTTCAATGGCGTTCCACAAGAAGTGATAAGGTTACAACTTTTTCCCTTTTCTTTAGAGGGACAAGCCCGGCATTGGCTTGCTAAGGAACCGCCACAGAGTATTCTCTCGTGGACGGATTTGGAAACAAAGTTTATCAACTACTTTTTTCCACCCTCTCGTACTACCGCTTTGCGGAATGAGATTATAACCTTTGAACAAAAGTACGACGAGTCATTCAGTGAATCTTGGGATCGATTTAAAGATCTTTTAAGAAAATGCCCACAACATGGTTTTACCAAAGTTCATCAAATAAATACTTTTTACAATGGTTTAAGCATGAATGAACAAGATTCACTGAACAGTGCCTCGGGGGGTAATTTATTGGCTAAGACTTCCAATGCTGCTTGGGATATCATTGAGAACAAATCTCGTGTTCAAACCAAGAGTGTTAGGACCAATGTTGCTAGTGCTAGCACTAATGACAGCGACAAACGATTAGACAAAATCACCACGCTTCTTGAATCGCTTGTCACCCACACCGTCAGCAACAACAACAGCAACAACGCCAAAAATGCACAAGTGAACGCTGTCAGCCAACCTTGTGAGATATGCGGTGGTCCTCACTCTTACACAACTTGTACTGCCACCCAAGACTACCCTGCTGAGAATGTTAATGCAGCATATGGCACCTATACTCAACCTGCTTATCAAGCAAAACCTCAAGGTGACCGCAACCTGCTTAGCTACCGTTCTAACAACTATCTCTCACCACCTGGTTTTAATCCTCACAACCAAAACCAACAACAAAACCTCAACCGTCCTCCTCAACAACAACAAACTCGTACACCATACATCCCTCCTCACAAGCAGCAACAACCACAGCAACGAAACACCCAAGTTTACCAGCAACCTGCTTATCAATCACCCGCATACACTGCTCCTTCAAACCAAACCCCCGCATCACATCAAGACATTGGAACCTACATGAGGACTAACGATGTGATCGTTGATAATCTCCAACAGGAAGTGCGCAACTTGAAAGCAGATCTGATGAAACAAGGGAATGATCTAAGAGCTGATATGAAGAACACTATGGATAGTCAAACGAATGACTTGAGGAACATGATGGCTAGTTTCTTCAATGGTAATCAACCCTCTTCTTCGGGTACTCTTCCGAGTAATACCGTTGCGAACCCAAGAGGGGAGATGAAAGCAATCACCACTCGAAGTGGTAAAGGTACCAAGGAACCCGAGCTTCCTATACCTCCACCGGTGGTTGTGACTAAGGAGAACGAGTCGCCTGCTCCTATTCCTCACCCTTCTCCTTCCCCAATTTCTCCACCTCTTCCTTCTACCCCTCCTCCACCCAAGGATGTGAGTGATCCTATCATCCCAAAGCCTTCCTCTTCTTCCAATATACCTTATCCATCTAGGTTGAGGAAAGAGAAGCTCAAAAGCAAGGACGATATTCAGGTTTCTAACTTTCTTAAAATGTTTAAACAACTGAATTTCAATATCTCCTTCGCTGAGGCTCTCGCTCACATGCCTAAGTACGCGAAAATGTTTAAAGATCTTCTGAGCGACAAGGAAAAGCTCATCGATCTCGCCAACACCCAACTTAATGAGAACTGCTCTGCAGTGCTCTTAAGGAAATTGCCAATCAAGCTTGGTGATCCGGGTCGTTTTCTTATCCCTTGCAATTTCCCGGGAGTAGAGAATTGCATGGCCCTAGCCGATCTAGGTGCCAGTATTAATTTCATGCCTCTAAGTGTTTGGAAGCAATTATCTCTCCCAGAGCTAGTCCCCACCAAAATGACTTTGGAATTAGCTAACCGTACGGTTGCTTATCCAGTGGGGATAGCCGAAGACGTCATTGTAGGAGTCGACAAATTCACCTTCCCTGCTAATTTTGTTGTCGTCGACTACGAGATGGACCCCCGTGTGCCACTCATTGTTGGTCGTCCATTCTTGAGGACCGGTCGCACTCTCATTGACGTTGAAGCCGGTGAGCTTATCATGAGAGTGGGTGACGATAAAGTAGTCTTCAACATGGGAAAGTTATCTAAACAGCCTTCTTCTTACGAGAATGTTAATTGTATTGACGTTCTTGATGAGGCTTGTGAAGAACACTTCAAGGATGCTTGTAAAAACATTCCTACCTCTCTTCCCAATGTTGAGATCGTTTCCTCTATCGACTCATCACTATCTCTATTTGGAGAAAGTGATTTCCTTTGGAAAGATTTGGAAGCCACCTTGGAAGATGTGAAGCAAGACAATGACGATTCTACTGCCACTTGGGATGACGATCTCAGTTTCATTGCAAACCTCCTCAAAGAAGACAACCCTTCTCCTCCATCTCCCACTATCATTGCTATCGATACTCCGACTTCGAATACGCCTCCCGTCGACAATCCTCCGGATTTGGAACTTAAGGAGTTGCCACCCCATCTCGAGTATGCGTTCCTTGAAGAAGAGAAGAAGTCGCCAGTCATCATTGCTAAGGATTTGAAGGATGAAGAGAAAACTCGTCTCATCGCTGTGCTTAAAGCTCATAAGAAGGCAATTGCTTGGAAAATTTCCGATATCCGCGGAATTGATCCGAACTTTTGTACTCACAAGATTCTCATGGAAGATGACTTCAAACCCACAATCCAGAACCAAAGAAGGGTTAATCCTAAAATTCATGACGTCATCAAACAAGAGGTTATCAAACTTCTAGATGCCGGATTGATCTACCCTATTTCGGATTCGCCATGGGTAAGTCCCGTCCATTGTGTGCCCAAGAAGGGCGGAATAACCGTTGTTCCCAATGAACACAACGAGTTGATTCCCACTCGTCTCGTTACTGGGTGGAGAGTTTGTATTGATTATCGCAAGCTCAATGATGCCACGAGAAAAGACCACTTTCCTCTTCCCTTCATGGATCAAATGCTCGAGCGTCTAGCTGGTAATGACTATTACTGCTTCTTAGACGGTTTCTCCGGGTATTTTCAAATTCCCATCGATCCCAAGGACCAAGAAAAGACCACATTCACTTGTCCCTATGGAACATTTGCTTACAAACGCATGCCTTTTGGTTTATGTAATGCTCCTGGGACATTCCAAAGGTGTATGATGGCTATCTTCCATGACATGGTGGAAGACACTATGGAAGTATTCATGGATGATTTCTCGGTCTATGGCGATTCATTCTCTGCGTGCCTTGCCAATTTGGAACGTATGCTCAAGCGGTGCGAAGACACTCGCCTAGTTCTTAATTGGGAAAAATGCCATTTTATGGTAAAAGAGGGCATCGTGCTAGGACACAAAATCTCCAAAGCCGGTCTTGAAGTAGACCGTGCTAAAGTCGATGTTATCGATAAGTTGCCTCCACCTTCAACCGTGAAGGGTGTGAGAAGTTTTCTGGGTCATGCGGGCTTCTACCGTCGATTCATCAAAGATTTTTCTCAAATCGCTCGCCCGATGACCCACCTCTTGGAAAAAGATACTCCTTTTATCTTTTCCAAAGAGTGTCTTGAAGCCTTTGACTCGCTTAAGGATAAGCTTACTAAGGCACCCGTCTTGGTTACCCCTAATTGGGAGCTTCCTTTTGAGTTAATGTGCGATGCTAGTGATTTTGCTATTGGAGCGGTTCTTGGACAAAGAGTGAACAAACACTTCCAACCAATCCATTACGCTAGCAAGACAATGACTGGGGCACAATTGCATTATACGACAACCGAAAAAGAGCTTTTAGCTGTTGTCTATGCTTTTGAAAAATTCCGCCCCTATCTTGTCCTTTCCACCACCATTGTGTATACCGATCATTCCGCGCTGAAGTACTTGTTCACAAAACAAGATTCCAAACCAAGACTTCTTCGCTGGGTTTTGCTGCTCCAGGAATTTAAAATCGAAATTCGCGATAAAAAAGGAGCAGAAAACCTAGCCGCGGATCATCTTAGTAGACTTGAGGATCCTTACCAGGGGGCTCATCCGAACAAAGAAATCAATGATTCTTTTCCCCTGGAGACCTTAATGTCTATCAATTCGACTGCTGATGAAACCCCGTGGTTTGCGGACATTGCAAACTATTTGGCGGGTGGAATCCTCGTTGACGGGTTAACATCCCAGCAAAAGAAGAAGTTCTTCAAAGACATAAAGACTTACTTCTGGGATGACCCGTATCTTTTCAAACAATGTGCTGACTTGATTATTCGCCGATGTGTTGATGGACCGGCAGCTTTCGAAATCCTTGATGCTTGCCACAAAGGACCCACTGGTGGTCACTTTGGTCCCAACTACACCGCCAAAAAAGTGTTTGATTCAGGATTTTATTGGCCCTCCATTTATCGTGACGCTCACGATATGGTTAAAAAATGTGATGCTTGCCATAAACAAGGCACGATCACACATAAAGACGAGATGCCTCAGAATTTCATTCAAGAGTGTGAAATCTTTGATGTTTGGGGTATCGACTTTATGGGGCCATTTCCTTCATCTAAAGGAAACAAATACATCCTTGTTGCCGTTGACTACGTCTCCAAGTGGGTTGAAGCCAAAGCTTTACCTACTAATGATGCAAGGATGGTTTGTAACTTTTTGAAATCGCTGTTCTCTCGATTCGGCGTTCCTCGTGCTATTATCAGTGACCGCGGGACTCATTTTTGCAACGATCAATTTGCAAGAGTCATGGCCAAGTATGGTGTCAATCACCGTCTTTCCACCGCCTATCATCCCCAAACCAATGGGCAAGCCGAGATATCCAATCGTGGATTGAAGCGAATTTTGGAGCGTACTGTGGGAGAGCATCGTGCCGCGTGGGCCGATAAGTTAGATGATGCTCTGTGGGCTTTCTGTACTGCTTACAAGACCCCGATCGGTTGTACACCTTATCGTCTTGTGTACGGGAAAGCATGCCACCTTCCCATCGAACTGGAGCATAAGGCACACTGGGCCTTAAAGTGGGCTAACTTCGACATCAACAAAGCTGGTGATCATCGTAAGATTCAACTTAACGAGCTCAATGAACTGAGGAATGAAGCTTATGAGAACTCGCTGATCTACAAAGAGAAGACGAAGATCCTCCATGACGCAAAAATCAAGAACCGAGAGTTCCATGTTGGTGATCAAGTCTTACTTTTTAACTCTCGGTTGAAGATCTTCTCTGGCAAGTTGAAGAGCCGCTGGTCTGGTCCATTCACCGTCGCCAACGTCTTTCCGTATGGGACCATTGAACTTTCTCAGCCAAATGGGCCTAATTTCAAGGTGAATGGCCAGCGTCTGAAGCTGTACTTTGGTGAGGACATCTCTCAGGAGGTGATTCCATCCCTCACCACGTTCCCCATGAACTAATTTTGGGTCGAGTCAGGCTCGTGACTCGGTTATCAAAAACAAGCGCTCCTCGGGAGGCAGCCCGAGTATCTATCCTTTTACGTTTTAACCTCCTAAGTGTAGGGGGGCCTGCATAGGTGTTTGTATTTGTGTGGTGATGTGATTACAGGGATAAGTGCACTCTTGGAAACTTTGAAGAACCGTGCTCCCGTGTTATTCGAAATCCGGTTCTATCTCTCAACTATCGTGATTCAATTTTCTTCATACTAACATTTGAAATTGATCACTTTAGTCGTCTCTTCCTTAACTCGAGTTAACCAACGTGCACAATGTCATAGGTGTAGGGGAAACTTTTCCCACATGCTTAAACATTGAGGACAATGTTTATCTTAAGTGTAGGGGGGACTTCTATCGAAGTTTTAAGTGGACTTTTCCATGAAAATGCCTTCAATTAACCGGAAAATCATCTTTTTCAACATTTTTCAAATTTTTAATTAACTTTGGCCATTTAGTCGTAATTTTTAAAAAATTTTATCGTTGCTTTCATATGTATATATTCCGCAATAAAGTCAAAAATATTAATAAAGTGGTGTAGCTAGTTTAGAAGTCTTTGACATATTAGGCCCGTTGCGTTTATTTTGACTCAACCCGAATAGACTTATCCAAGTTTATTCTAGCTAGTATCCTTAACCATGTAGACCTTAATTGGTTTATTAGGCTAAGTGTCCACGAGTCTCATTACTTGAGATTTTAAACTGTGGAGGACGAGAAATGATAGAGTCAATTATAAGTCGGTATTCTCGCGCAAGCCCACTTGGTGTAATTATTTGCCTATTCTCCCATCACTTGCTAATAATTTATATGCAATAAGTAAGGTCGTACGATTTGAAAAGTTACTTAGCTTCTAGCCCAAGATCGTTTAAAAGTTGCTCGGTAATGATAAGAGTTCATAGCCAAGGCATAACTTATGAAGCGGGGCGCGAAGATTGGCGAGTCCGAAAAGGCCCTAACAAGGCATGAGGATTCCATTTTATTGCTGAAGATCCAAAGTGATGTGAAAAGCATTATTCCCTAAATCAATATGAAGGATCAAGACTCACGACGAAAAGCAATCAACTCCCATAAAGATCATGGAGAAGTCTATCCGAAAAGACCCTAACAAGGTATGAGGATAAATAGATCCAAGTCCGAAAAGGAGGCGGATCGTTGTATCTCAGAATCCCAATTAGAGATTGAAGAATAATAATGAAGTCGTGGTCAACAAAGTTGGAGTACCCCTTAAAAGTCTCCAAGTGAAGAAACTCTATTACGATGAGAAGACCATTATCTCAAGAACGTCTCTCAAGATATGAAGTATGAAGTACATGCCAAATATCGGCCCGAGAAAGGTCTCAAATCGCGAACCGAGTTATGCCAAGATATGAACTTTTTGATATCCCGAGAAGCAGTTTTAAAAGATTTTGTCCTTTAGCTAACTATTGATCAAATCGTCCTACTTTGCTTTCAGCCCTAATAAACTATCGAAATAAGTCCAAAAATGCATCTTCATGATCATTCTAAGAAAAAAAAAATAAAATATAAGAGATACACCTAGGAATAAGGGAGTTTAAGCATTTAATTAAGCCATGTGTGTGAGTGTTTGAATTACTAACCTATAATAACAATGATCTCGTTTTTAAGCTTAGTTTGGGGAACGTGAAACTTGAGGGTGATAAATCTTCGCAGCACCGAAGCCCTAATGTAAGTCCTCGATCTCTTTCCAAGTTATTACCACATAAGTTATTTTCTATCCTCTTGTTTACATTAAAATTTTAATTTCTTAGTACTGTAAAATTTTTGTTTAAGTAGTATTTTAATAAGGCCAAGGTTAATTGATAATGAGAAAAGTGTAATTATGCTTTGTCATTAAGCATTGCATGAGGGCATGGCAATGGTTAAGTGTAGGGGATTTGATAGGTGTGAAAACACCCATCCTTTTACCACTTAAAATCGGGCTAAAACGAGACCAAAACACGTATTTAATATCATTTGTTTGGAATTATGCGTGGTTTTTGTGTTTATTGTGTTTTCAGAGTCGACCGGATGAATATTAAAGAAAACATGGGATTACACGGGTTTTATCAAGGAAAAAGACTCAAGACGAAGTCTATTGTCCAAGAGATGCAAAAGATTTGAAGTCATTGTGCCTATTTGAAGATTTATTGAAGAATAGAGCCAAAGATGGAAGATTCATATATGTCGAAGAACTCGAGTCTATTAAATAAAATATTATAGGACGAGTTGGAATTATTCACCGACACTTCTCAAATCCAAGTCGGAAACGTTTATTTAAAAGACGCGTGAAGACTTAAGAAGAAAGAAGAAAAAGAAGCCCGAATCAAAGCCCAATCAAGAGCCCATCAACACCATACACACGCCTATATAAAGCCTTCACCTCACAAATTTTCACACACTTAGTTTTTAGCTAGTCTTTAGCTTTTCATTTTCTCTCTAGTTTCTAGAGAGAGAAAGTTCCATACTTTCTCTCACTAAACTTTTCTTTTGATTTCATCTTTTAATTCAAGCTTTCTTGTACTTTTGATTTCATTAATCAAGTTTATGCTTTTAAGTTCCTTAATCTTTTTCTACTTTTCTTCATTTGTCAAAATCCTTGATCCGATTGTTAAAACCATACGGTTGGGATTGTGGATGTGTTCGTGAATAGAGTTTGATCTTTCTAGTCTTTTTAAGCTCTACGTGAATAAGCCATAAGCTCTCCATGCTTATTGGCTTATTGTTTGTTCAAGCTTATTGATTTCGGATTTCTTATAGTTTTAATCATTTACAAGTTTTGTTTATTAAGTTTTGAAGTTTCTTACTTCCAAAAGTTATCAAATTTAATCGTTTTGAAGTGTTCAAGTTCGAATCCCTTGGCTTATTGCTTTTGCTTATTGAGTTTTTAGCTTTCCACCATTTTCGGAACAAGATTCCTTCCATCGCAATATTAGGGTTTGTCCACATTCCGACGGATCATCTTGTTTTGGTATCGCAATAACCCAAAAGGGGTTTTACTTTGCGATAGGTTGTAAGTTACCCCTATTCCGATCTGGGATTGCGATCGCATATTGCGATCGCACATTCCGACGGTTTTAGGTCCCTTTTCTAGTCGAAACTCTGGCAAATTTTTGTTTTCCATATTCCGATAGGTACATTCCGATCGACCTCATTACGATTGATCATCATTCCGACAGCTTGCATGTTAGACATTCCGATAGCTAGATTCTTGAATATTCCGATAGTGATTGTTAGAAACATTCCGATGGACTTTCATTTGAGACATTCCGATGGATCATATTAATTGCATTCCGATAGTAGTAACTTTCGACATTCCGATAAGAACAAGTTTTTAAAGTAATTTTCTAATCTTTCCTTTACGTTTTCAAGCACTCAATTTTAACTTGTCAATTTAGTTATTCTTCCAAAGTTTTTAATTACTCAACGTCATTTACATTTAATTGTTATTAGTTTAAAAATAGATAAACAAACCAACTCCTTTTTAGTAACCAAGAACAAATCATTCCACTTTAAACTAAGATCAATTCGAGAGGATATCGAGAGTAAAATTGAACCCCTAGCAAAAACCATGTATCAGCGTCCAATTTGGTCACAACAACGCTTGGAAAAATCTTGTCAGCGTCCAAAAATAAAATTGTTTTAAAAAGTGAAAAATGACCTTAACAAGTAATTTATCCTAGAGAAAATAACCAAAAGCTGATAATTATTATAGGGCGGCAAGCACTGTCCAGTTATGCACACTTGCATAAGCAAGATAGACATAACAGTCCTCTAGTGTCCCTTGCTAACCAAAATTCTTAACAACCAAGTTACCTTATAAAATCCTTGTTACTCCCAGGTAAATCCCATATCAAAATCATTACCAAGTCTCCCAACAGACCACAACCAATTCTAGGCCAAAAATGTCTTGGCAGCATGCAAAGTTGATATACTATGCATGCTACAGTGCCTCATGGTTTAGTAAAACTAACCCATACTCACCTGTGGACACAATCTAGAATTGTGATAAGAGTATCATATGGATGCCCAAAAATCCTAAAGGTTCCTAAAACCTCCCCTTAAACTATGATACAAAAAGTTTGCTAAAATCATGCATGAACATAAAAAAATTTATGTCAAGATAGGAATGAAACATTTCAACCATCATCCATAAATAAAAACTTGTCCATGTGCTTCTCCTTTGATCCATAAGCAACTCTGTATCCAATGGTATACTGCTAACACCATCTGCACATTTAGATTGAAAACCACAAAACTAACATTGTTGCTGACAACGCCCCGATAACACATAACAGCGTTGAAGGAAGCTTTGTCAGCGTTAGACAATTATATTGCTGACAACGTTGCAAAAACACTTATCAGTGTTCCAACAACCTTTGTCAGTGTTAGAAAAATATAGTGGAAAATCTAAATCATCAATTAGACCAATAATAATAATGCATCATCCTGTACATACTTTTACAAAAAGAATCCAAAACACATATTAAGTGAGATTAACCATTCCAATACTTGTTACCAAGTACTGAAATCTTCTAGTATCAAAAGGTTTAGTTAATAAATCTGACACATTTTCCTCAGTGTCAACCCTATCTGGTTGTATTAAACCTTTCTCAAAGCAATCTCTTATAAAATGGTGTCTAATTTCTATGTGTTTAGTTTTAGAATGATGCACAGGATTCTTAATGATGCATAAAGTACTATTATTGTCAACAAATATCTTAGTATGCATGAAATTATACCCATAATCCAACAGCTGGTTCTGAATCCACAACACTTGACCACAACATGCTGCTGCAGCCACATACTCTGCTTCAGTTGTAGAGTTAGCCACCACTGTTTGTTTCTTGCATTGCCAAGATATTAATCTGCTCCCAAGAAACTGACATCCACCAGTTGTGGATTTCCTATCAAACTTATCACCTCCATAATCACTATCTGAATATGCAATCAGCTCCAATGGTGAATCCTTTGGGTACCACAAACCAAGATTAGGGAAACATCTTAGGTACCTAAAGATCCTCTTCACAGCATAAAGGTGACATTCTTTGGGAGTCACTTGATGACGTGCACAAGCACATACAGCAAACATGATATCAGGTCTGGAAGCAGTGAGATACATCAAGGATCCAATCATGGATCTATAATGCCTGACATCAACATCTTTCCCATCTCCAATCTTTCCCCAAGGGTGTTCTCTATCCATAGGAGTAGTAGCCCTCTTTTCATGTGGAGAAAAGCCAAACTTCTTCAAGATTTCAGCAACATATTTGTCCTGGGAGATGAAGATACCATCTTCTTTCTGCTGAACTTGTAAACCAAGAAAGAAGTTCATCTCCCCCATAGCACTCATCTTGAATTTGTCTGTCATAAGCTTGGAGAAATCCTCACTCATCTTTGGATCAGTAGACCCAAAAATGATATCATCAACATAGACCTGTACAAGCAACACATCTTTGCCTTTCTTCTTTGTAAATAGTGTCTGATCTATGGTGCCCCTCTTGAATCCATTGTCCACTAAATATGTAGACAAGGTACCATACCATGCTCTAGGGGCTTGATGAAGGCCATACATAGCCTTATTGACTCTATACACTTTATCTGGATGCTCTGGATCCTCAAAACCAGGAGGTTGCATGACATAAACTTCTTCAACAATGGTGCCATACAAGAATGCACTTTTGACATCCAGTTGATAGACTGTGAAGCCCATGCAAGATGCATAGGCTAGAAAAATCCTAATAGCTTCAATCCTTGCAACTGGTGCAAAGACTTCCTCATAGTCTATCCCCTCCTCTTGTGTATAACCTTGAGCCACTAACCTTGCCTTGTTTCTGACCACAATACCTCTTTCATCTCTTTTGTTCCTGAGAACCCATCTTGTCCCTATAGGTCTGACATATCTAGGACAATCAACCAGCTCCCAAACATCCTGAATTGCAAATTGGTGAAGCTCATCCTGCATTGCTTCCACCCACCTTGGTTCTTTGAGAGCATCAAATATCTTCTTGGGTTCTTCTTGTGACAGAAAACATGCAAACAAACATGCTTGCTCAAGAGGGGTATCAACCTTCTTGTGTATATTGTCAATAAATCCACCAAGACCTTGATAGGATCTTCTTGTCTGAACTGGAGTCATAACATCACCAATGATCTGAGATGGGGGGTGATTCTTCATTGTGGAAGTGAGAACCCCTCCTTCAAAAATTCTGGTGTCCTCAACCTCATGCTCCATGTTGCCAATGTCTTCTTCATCAGACTCTCTTTGAGCAACAGGAATCTCTTCATGAACATTGGAAGGTCCACCTTGTTCAAAACTGGAAGAGAAAAGATGCCCATAAGTGTTGTCAACGTTTGAATCTTGGTTTTCAGCGTCTGGGCTGACAGCGCTTGAAATGTTGTTGTCAACGTCTGAATTGGTCTTGTCAGCGCTAGATTTGCCTTTGTCAGCGCCTGAAGAACCATGCATGTTTGTATCTGGTGGTATTTGGAGACCACCATTACCTTGTCCAGCAGCAGCAGCAGCAGCAAAAGCATCTGTCCAAATGGGAATTGTGACATATTCAAATGTAGGAGATGCCTTTTCTACTTGTGATCCAACCCTCTCATTAACCTGTGAACCTGAAACATCAACAATTTGTTCTTCCACAACATTTGAAGTTACCTTCACAATGTCTGGATTAGTGACAGGCATATAATTTAAAGTTCTAGATAAGGGTTCCAAATCAAACAACCAATTAGGACCACTCTCAGGATCACTAGGTTTATTCTCTAAGAACCTAACATGTACTCTTTCAACAATTCGCTTGTCCTCTTTAAGATAAACCCTATAACCCTTGCTCTGGACTGAATACCACATGAAGTAACCTTCATCACCTTTTGCACTAAATTTCCCTAAGGCATCACTAGTGTCTAAGACTACTACATGACATCCAAAAGGTCTGAGAAAACCAATATTAGGTTTTCTTCCCCAAAGTAACTCATAAGGTGTCTTGTTCTGAATTTTGTTAACCAATGCTCTATTTTGCACATAGCATGCTGTATTAACAGCCTCAGCCCAAAAGGCTATTGGAAAGTGAGCATCAGCCAACATTGTTCTAGCTGCTTCAATTAGGGTTCTATTTTTCCTTTCAGCAACCCCATTTTGTTGTGGGGTTCTAGCAATACTAAATTACCTAGTAATTCCCTTCCTGGCACAAAAATCATCTAGTTTCTTGTTCCTAAATTCTCCACCATTATCACTCCTAAGCATCTTAACCTCATTACCAGACCTTTTCTCAATTTGAGTGATAAATTCAATAAGAACATCAGCTGTGTCACTCTTCATAGCTAGAAAGAATGTCCAAGTAAACCTAGAAAAGTCATCAGTGACAACAAAACAATATGACTTGCCATTCAAACTTTCTATATTAGTTGGACCAAAGAGGTCCATGTGAAGCATATGAAGAGGTCCGGAACTAGTATGCACCTGCTTGGACTTGAATGAGACCTTGTGCTGCTTGCCTTTAAGACATGCAACACAAGAGTGGTCATTGTGGAAGGCCTTCTCAGGCAAACCATCAACTAAACCAAGCCTCACAAGTCTATTTATATTTTTAAAATTTATGTGCCCTAGTCTCCTGTGCCACAAATTACTTTCATCTACTGAGGCCTTAACATAAAAACAAGACATATTTGTATTCACTTTAATCCCATTTAAATTCACATTATATATGTCCTTATGCCTAGGTGTTCTATACTCAATGTACTTCTCATCAGGGATCTTAAAATCCTTGCTTAACACCAAACACTCAGTATCAGTGAAAAGAACCTTATTTTTGTTATCACACACTTGTGATACACTAAACAGATTATAATCCAGTTCTTTTACCAGGAAGACGTTTTCAAAATGTAGATTATTGGTGAGAAGGGTTCCTTTGCCTGTAATGGTGCCATAGCCCCCTCCAAAGTATACCTTATCACCATCTTGAATAGGAGTGAAGTTCGTCAGATAGTCTTCCTTTCCTGTCATGTGCCTTGAGCATCCACTATCCCAATATCCATAATCATTGATCTGTCTCTGAATGCCCTGCACATAAAGAAAACAAATTAGTTTTCTTTTGGAACCCAAGTCTCAGAAGACTTGGATTCATCTGGTTGTTCAATAAGAACAGACTTAGTTCTCACAACAACCCCATTCTCATCCTTTTTAGGATGAAAACCCCAGTTAACCCCAATTGGTTTTGTAATGACCTTTGAAATGTAATTAAATCTATTGCAAGTCATTGAAATTCCATTATTATTAGGGTTTTGATCTTTCTTGGGTCTCCATGTTAAGCTTGAAGAAGCTCTAGACCCCTTACCTTGTGGCTGCAAATATTTAGGTCTGGTCACGTTTCTGTCAGCGTTGGATTTTGTCCTGTCAACGCTAAAATTACCCTTGTCAGCGTTGAACCTAGGGTTTGCTACAGGAACCCATTGCCTATTTGACCAGGTGTTTGTCTTTTAAAAAGGTCTTTGTCCATGAGTGTCAGACCTTCTAGAGAAGAATGGGGCAGGTCTAATCACTTGTGGACTTTGCTGTACACAAGGTTTGGGTCTGACAACGTTTGACTTCCTAACAACGTTGACTTTCTTCCTATCAGCGCTGAAATTGTTCCTATCAGCGCTGGCTTTGGGAGCGTTGACACACTTGTATGCCAAATGTGAAAAGCTACCAGAAGTATAACAGGCTTTCTTAGACACACTCTTAGGTCTAGAAGTGAAGAAACCTGTTCCATGATTGTTAACTTGGCTCTTGGGTGACCTAATATTTCTATACATCTCTGCATATTTAATGGTAGGTCTTCTAACAGTGTTGGAGCCTAGGTCAACAGCTTTACCAGTAACTGGGTGAGTAACCTTAATGGGTGGTGATTCATTGGGACTTTCACATAGCAAACCTCCCTTAACAAACAAAGTAGGGTTAGCTTTCTTCCACTCATTTAGGTCAGTCAGTTTTTGTTGATACTCTTCCACTGGAGTGACAACTCTTGGTGGAGGAGAGAATTCCTCTTCTTGGCATTCTGGTATACCAGTCCAAGACAAATCCTTTCTAAGGACACCATAGAAGTCACCAGCTGGTGGTGGAACCAGAGAGTAATCATTCATCCCAATCCCAGTCATGTCCTTAGGATCCCTTTTTTTAGCTACACAGTCTCCTAGGGCTTGGGTGGCTCTATCAAATCTTTGAATCTTGAGGTCAACATTATCTTTATTCTTAATGGCCTCATCTAACTTAGCCTGTAGGTCTCTATTGACCTTTGTCATGATATTTCTAATATCCATACTACCCTCTAGCTCATGTTTTAAGATATTTATCTTATCTTTTAAATCAAATTCCATTTTCTTGTATTCAGAAACGGTTTTCTCAGTTTCAGTAAGAGCTAGTTGGTAATTGGACAATTTACACCTTGCAGTGCTCATGTCATCTTTTAGTTTTAACACTTCTTTATTAAGTCTATCAGTGTTTAACCTACAACCTTTGCTACAAAAAGCATCATCATATACCTCATTATCAGATGAAGAGGAGGAGTGTGCCATGAGAGCATATTCAACATGCTCTTCTTCTTCAATATCAGCAATCAAAGCTTTGTCCTCTTCAGCATTCTTAGCCAGATAGCTCCAATCCCATCCAGTACCATCAATTCCTTGAACTGCAACCATGGCTTTGGAATCTTGAGCTTTAACAACCTGACTTGAGGGTTTACCAGCATCAGATCTTCTAGGAGATCTGCATTCCCTCATGAAGTGCCCCATACGATGACAGTTGTAGCATTCAACTTTGGATTTATCAAATCCAGCAGTGTCTTTAGCATTGAAGGTCATCTTCTTCTTGAACCTTCTATTCCACCTATTTGCTCTTATACTAGCAAGAGCCATGTTCCACTTGATGTCCATCTCTTCCAAGTGTTCATCACTTATCTGCTCAAGGTCCTCATATGTAATCACTGAACCATTGGGCAAAGAAGCAATGTAAGCACACACAGTATCCAAATCTAAACCAGCAGGTTTAACTCTTGGGCAGTCATTCATGAATGTGTCAGCGTCTGAAAAGGAGACGTTGACAGGACTTGTTCCAGCGCTGACAAATTATGATCCATTAACTAGATGCATAAAAGAGTCCTTCTGATTGAATTGACCTTCACTATGAGAGAAGAAGGCCATGTTGCTGGTGCTAGCTTTGCTTCCATGTGCTGAAAGAGTTTCATCTTCCAACAGTCTTAGTTTGTTGTAGATGTCATCAAACGAGGAGCTCTTGTAAGTATTATTGGCAAGAATAGATCTTACCTCAATCTTCCATGCCTCACCAAGACTTTTCAGAAAGGTAGCATTGGTGTCAACATCACCAACTTGTGTCCCCATGAAGGACAACTTGCTTGTGATGTCAAGCAATCTGCTTCTCACACTACTTAGTTTCTCATTGGGCTGAGCTTTGAAGACAGCATAATCATGCAGAAGTTGCTTTTTCTTTTCTTCCTTAGTGTCTGCATTACCACCATATGCAACTTCAATTGCTTCCCAAAGATCCTTAGCAGATTCATAGCCTCTATATTTGTGCTTATTTTCTTGTCCTAAAGAGACTTTCAGAATATTTAGGGCTTTCATATCAACCCTTTTCTTTGCAATATCTTCAGCACCTACAGCTCTACCATCTCCAGGTTTTTCTTTCTTATCTTCATCAGGACATCCTTCAACAGCTGATCTTGCCGTAATGACATCCTGAATCTTTTGAGCCTTATTGAATGAGTTTCCATATTCAATAATCTCCCAGAGTGTGTAATCAAAGATCCCCAGATATTGTTCAAAGTTGAACTTCCATAAGTCAAAGTTGGTTGCATCAAGCATGGGAATCTTGATTTTTGGTAAGGGTGAAGAGGAGGAGGTTATTGCTTCAGACATGATGTTGTTTTTGGTGTTTTTAGAAAATTAGGGTTTTGGTGTTCGTGTATCGTTCTGGTGTTCTTCAAAGATCAAAAGTTCCTCAACAAGCTCTGATACCACTTGTTGATCCCAAACTTAGATCGATTAGCTTTGTGTATACGAGATTAGATCAAGTATAACACGTAGAGAAACCTTTGTTATATGCTTTGTGAATCTAAGTGTTATGCGGAATTTAACACTTAAACAAGAACACAAGATGTAAACAAAACTTTCACTTTGATTATGAATGTCGAACTTGCTTACAATGAAAGATGTTTACGAATGAAAACTTATATAAAACTTGATATTAAACATTAACCTAAAGACCTTCTTTTATAGACTAAGAAGCCTTGTACAATAAGCTACGTATCAACTATTCTAGGTAAAGATAAACATAGAAATTACATTGTCGTTTCTATCCTTACTAGAAGTATTCTAGAATATAATAAATGTGTAGCTTATATCTTCCATCAGTGCTTGTCTTCAATCTATCAACGCTTGACTTTAACTTGTCAACGCTTGAGCTGTCAGCGCTCACTTTGTTCCTGTCAACGCTTAAGTTGTTCTTGTCAGCGCTTAAGTGATCTGGCCTTAATTTAATCCCAACATAATGCAGACCTTAATTATGATAAAAGGACTATAGTACTTCTTATCGAACCGTTTTCATGGGTATATATTCTTGACCGGACTTCTTATCAAACCGTTTTGTTGAGAGATGTAGTTCCATCTTTACAGTAAATGACTATTGTGTAATTACAGATGTAGTTCCATCTTTTATATTTATCATGTTTAAAAGTTATGTTAAGTCAATCTAATCATATATGCTGATGTTTAATCATTTTAAATTGTGTTGTGTTGATGACAATAC
The DNA here is from genome assembly GCA_025667525.1 of Glebionis coronaria. NCBI lineage: Eukaryota > Viridiplantae > Streptophyta > Magnoliopsida > Asterales > Asteraceae > Glebionis > Glebionis coronaria. The sequence continues at coordinate 496,864,836 of CM046874.1, forward strand.
CCATGTGTCAACTATAACGTATGATATATAAATCTTCGGTGTTGTGATGCTGGAGTTGATTACTGATAGTAAAGCAATTGGCATGACTAAAAAGTATATTGAGCAAAAGTTAGTTCGTTGGGTTAAGTTCCTTTTGCCTTTAAATTGTCCTAAACTTCTGTTTGTTTGGACTTTGGACCAAGAAGCAACCCACACGGCCTTCTAATTTTGCGACCTATATGTAATTGTTTACATAATCATGCCTATTTTTTTTCTTCTTAATGTGTGGTTCGACCCATTTAGGGACATCACTGGTGGTTCGAGTTTAGCTGGCCGGGATGAAGATATCTTGGCAAGATCCTGTGGCTTTCTAGAGTATATGTTCCAACACATACAAGCAAGGGATTGGTATAGTCTGTAGCCATTGTGACGACGAGGTAAGACATAATTTTTTTCACATACCCATTTGTATTTCACATATTGGTTTCCATACTTGATCTCTCTTTTAATAACTATATTGCTTAAGTCATGTCCTATTTCGTTCAATCTGCAATCTCTATTTCTTGTATAGGCGTATAATGGCATTAATATTTCTACTTTTATTTGACAGATAAGTCCTTTGCAGTTCGAGGCTCATGCCGGATGGGCTGTCAAACGTCAACCGTAAGTTATGTTCCGGGAGAGATTTTCTTATAATATGACCTTGCATACACTATTTTAAGCTTATAGATATGTTCACTTTGCAGATATCAGAATGTATATGTTATTCCTATTGGGATGTCACTAAGGAACTATTAGAAATGTTTTGGGCTTTTGGCTTATCTTTAGAATCTAATGGTAAAAATAATCATATAATCAGTTCAGATAAGTAACCCCGTAGAGGATAGCTTTAGGATCCTATTTTACCTATTCGCTTATTAAGCAAGTACCAAACTGCTTATGTCACTCTAGAATAAACATACCATTCTATCACCCAAACTGTTTATATCTGTTGGAAAAAAACGTATAAAGCCCATATAAACAGCTATTCGTACAACTTGTGCCTTTATTAGTGTAACTATCTACGATTCTACGGTATTGTTTTGACACCACATGTAAGCAAAATTGAGCTCATTGTTTCTGTAGATATGCAATCCAAAACTGCTTATTTTTATATCACTCTCAAGTAAGTGGCTTTGATATTCTTTGACAGTGTCAGCACCTTTCTGAAACTATGCTAAAATGGCTCACGCCATAAGGATGAATCAACCAGCTCTCTCTTGAGGCATATTGAGGGTATGCAGGTTATTCTCTTTTAAATGATTGATATACATGTGGATACATGTATGATCTTTGAATGTTGCCAAGCTAACCTAACGGGATAGCTGGTAGAATACCCCGGTTATTTAGTCAGAGTGTTTGTGCTTAGAACTAACCAATTACCAAATAAATGTCTGTTGCAGGAGGTTACTTGTATTCTTGTTAATGGAGTAACCAATGAGAAGATCTTGAAGAACTTCTGAGTTCTAGTTTGATGGATTGTTGTATATTTATTGGGGGAATAGTTGCTCTCAGGCTCTCAGTTCATTTTTTCCATGTTGCTAAATGCCAAGCATCTCATTTTGGAACCACAAAATAATGCCATTTTTTAGATGTAAATGTACAAGTATTACCAACATAGAAGCTCACATAGTAAGACGGTTTACAATAGTAGAAGCTAAAAGGTTGTGTTCGACTATTTATGTAGTCATGTTCGACTTTATATATGCCAATAGACTCGGTTATTCTCTGTCCTATGCAACAACTATTTATGTAGTCATGTTGAAATTGTGATGGAATATGTTGTCCAATTTTTGAACTGTGATAATTACTCAGCCTCAGCTATGGGGGAGCATGGGGCTGGCTGGGGCGATTTTTGACTAAAACCAAACCCCGAGCCGAAGACTTTGGTTTTTAAGATTCGCAAACCATTCTATTTCGGTCTTTTCGGTATCGTTTTTTCAATTTTTTTATTAAATCGGTTCGGTCGGTTTTTTAGGTTTTTTTGTTTTGCTTTCAGGTTTACCAATAACTCAAAAGTTACGATTCAACATTCATTCTTATCACTCTCAACAGTATGTTCGATCATCTCTTGTGTTTCCTTAACCTTTTCGCTATCGAAGTCAATCAGAAGTTCATCTATTTGTTGCTCACTTCAACTTGGATGTGGCATATTGCATTTAAAAAGTAACAAGACAGTTCAATATTAATATCATCATTTGGTTTATACTTTATAGTCGAGTAAAACAAATAATATAGTGACTGATTACGTAACAACGTCAATAACATATTTTACTGGGTGAGTCCCCTTTACCAAAAAACAACGTCAATAACAAGCGTTGTATGTGCATGCCAATGAGCCATCAATACGATACAAGAACTAAAACCTTAGTTTTTCTCGAGTCCATGGGTTGCTTCGAGATCGTCTTCGAGATGAAGGTGGAAACTATTTTGACGAAATGGTTTTTTTTTTGAAGTAGTTGTAGGTGTCGAAACTTAGAAATTATAGGAGATATGAATTGTTTAATTATAAAAACTTTAACAGATATGGTCTCTATGTCAAATTGTATACAAAATATCAAATCAAATACTGTATCTTTTATTTGACAAAATATTGAAAGATATATGTAGGCGGGGCAGGGCGGATTTAACGGTTTGGTTTTTAATACGAAACCAAAAACTCGGCTTTCTTAAAACTCAAAACCACTTTCTTCATTTTTTGATTGGTTTGTTTTTTCGATGCGGTTTAATCGGTTTTTTTCGATTTTTTTTATTTTTGTGCTCACCCGTAGCCTCAGCGACATCAAAAGAAAGGTATTTTAGAAGCTGTTTTCTTTGTCCTGATTCAAGCACAACAAGTCAACAATGTGCTTTTTGGCATGTTGCAATGTGTATCCAGTATCCTTCATTTACTTTTTAGCCAACACAGTATGCTCTTTTCCATATTACTGTAATATCAATAGGCGTGAAATACCACGCCGATTTACTACCGAGAAAGAAATAGCCCATCAAGGCCCAACAATGAAAAGACATTTTCCCACGCCTAAAATATTTTAAAATAATATTGTATTCACAAAGTTTATATGTTTACAAAATGTAGCGTGATAGTCGACGTTCAAGGCCTAGCAAAGAAAAAAAAACGTTGGCCCGCATCTGAAGTATTTAAAAGACAACAAGCCACAATGACAACCATTCAACTTTTTAATTATTTACAATTTTTTATATACGTAACAAACTTTATTTTAAAAATATGTAACTTATATTTACCATTCGTTCACAAAACCTTATACTTTCTTTGACAAATATTTAACAGAAATCCAACAACTTTTTGATATAAATATAGTGACGAAAACGTCTCTAGATTACGAACAAAATGAGTTAAATTTTGATACACTTTTTAAAGTTTTGCAACATGTCATGACAACTTACGGTATAAAATGTCACCAGACCTAATAGACATTCTACTATCAATATAAGACATTTTAATGGCACCTTACATGCATTATTGATTTTTTTAGAGGTATATAAACATTACTCGTGTATAGATTAAATATTGATTTTTTAAATAACTTATTTATATTATAAATAAAAATACTTTAAAAAAGCGATATTTGTACAATCAAAAATTCACATGAGATAAATCAAGTTTGTTGAGTGGATCAAATCATAAAAGTATCAAAAATTTGTTTCTCTTCAGTTTTGTTTTAACAAAAATAGGTCACACTGCCAATAAATATAACTAATACATAAATGTAATTTTAAAAATAAATTACAAAACAAACCCGCCCGTTGGGCGGGTTACGACGCTAGTATATATATATATATATATATATATATATATATATATATATATATATATATATATATATATATATATATATATATATATATATATATATATATATATGTATATATGTATATATATATATATATGTATATATGTATATATATATATATATATATGTATATATATATATATATATATATATATATATATATATATATATATATATATATAGATATATATCTATGTGTATATATATATATATATATATATATATATATATATATATATATATATATATATATATATATATATATATATATAAAGAGAGAGAGAGAGAGGGAGGTTAATGTGAGAGCTTTTTTAATGTTCTAAAAATGAGAAATATTCTAAAAAATAACTAAAACATTGATACATAACCATTTTACTAATACTACACCAAAATATACATTATTTATACAACTAAACACTCCATCGACTAATAAACAACGGATAAGTGTGTAATAAATTACTGATACATAATTAAGAATGTGATACATATACATCAAAATCTCAAAAATTTAATATCTTATACATAAATTGGTACACTTGATACACAACCACCACTAAATAACTTGATACACGATACCAAAACATGATACGTACTACACCTCGAATCAAAATGTATCACTTAGATTTCGCCAATTTTCAAAAGAAAGCCCATCGAATCTTTAAAAATTCTATCTTTACTTAATCATGTTCTAAAATTATTTCAAATAAAGTGTCTTTTGTGAGATTTTGGTAGGTTCTCATTTTTACAACTTTAAAAAGTTCTCATATGATCCAAATTCTATATATATATATATATATATATATATATATATATATATATATATCTACCTACTATATAAAAGAAGCTTTTTAAGAACTCATCTTCAAGCAAAAATTCTAAAAAAATGACACCTGTCCCTTATGAAATAATCAACGATTCTCCTTCAATTACGTCTTGCAGCATTTAATTCTTCCAATTATAAAAAACTCAACATTCACTGCAAAAGAAATAAATTCTCCACCACATCATACGGAAAAAAAACAAGAAAAACACAGACTAAGAATCGGCTGATTTAAAAAACTATTCCAATAACAAAGATCTTACATTAAAATAAACCTGGCAATGCATGGATTAAATAAGTGATCCATCATTAGTGATTAAAACGGAAGAATAAAGGTTTGATTATATTAGCAAAAAAAACCCTAATTCGATTTTTCATTAGATGTGGCTACATTGATTTTTGGCCTGTTCATGATATAAGATTTGGCAAAAAAGATGATGAATTTGATTGATCAAACAATCAGTGTGTGTACGTTTCTCTGTTAGAATCTTAGTTTTTTTTTACTTTACTTATATGTGATTATGCACCATTTCCTTTATCCAAAACTCAGTTTGTGAATATTGTGTAGAACTTCATGAAGATGGAGAAAAAAAAGTTCACCATAGCTGTTATCAAGGATCCCAGATCTGAAAGAACGTCTTGCTCACTTTAATTAAACAGGGACTGTCTAAATTTATGCTTTCCACTATTCCTTCACTAATCCTAATCAGGCAAGGAAATATATGCACACTTAAATATGTGATACATAAATTTAAGTGATGCCAATATAGCTAACTTGAGGTTTTGTCTTGTGCAGTTGGGTACTTTTTTAATTCCAATAAGCAGATTCTTGATATTTTGCATTGTATAATCAAAGACAAACTTAAGTCATGAGCGTCTTATCTTTCGGTCGACATTGACGAAAAGTCAAGTATGAATGCAATTACTGTCTTACTGGGATAAAGTACAAAAACTACATGCGGGTTGTAGTGGTTAAGCTTATTAGTAATGTAAGTTATATATAGTTATAACACATATAATTGTTTATTTTTCCGCACCCTTTTTTTAGATAGCGATACTAAGCAATGGATCATTAATAGATGCAAGAAAGTAGAAACGCTTAGCTTCAAAGAATTCTAAAGGAAAAAAGGAAGCAGATGGACATAGTGATATTCGTGAGATTTTAGAAAATGCAGACAACATTGCATTCGTCTTCTTAGTTAATGTAAACGAATCAACCTTTTTTTTGCATTGGTCTTCTCAATTGTTTTAACAAATATTAAACAAACTACAATGCAAGTGACGTCACAAATTTGTAATTTATGGCCTAATATGTATCTTTAACAATCTCTATAACAAAAAGCATAAAGTGGTCAACGGTTTTGTGACTCAGGCTATTTAGAACAAGAAGGTTGAGACCAACACTAAGAAGAGTGCCGAGAAAAAGTAATTATCATGTGATGAGGAGAACAACATCAGATTATGAGGAACAACATAAGAACGTATAATCTTGATTATATGCTTAGGTTTGTTTTGTTATACATTATTAGCGTAAATTGAAGTTACTTCGTCAGCTGAAGCACGAGCATGCAAATATTTTTAATGCTAAATTGAATTCACTTCTAAATGAAGTACCTTATGTCATGTACTCATGTGTGTAGACAACACCTTAAAATTTTAGGTAGTTTAGGTTTTGTGCTAACGAGATAATTAATAATGTGAATTGTTTGTATTTAACTTAGATATCTTTCTTCGAATTTCTAACATCATTTATGATACTTTCTTGCAGCTATTAGTGCTTATTTGCTGGGAGTTTTTGTAAAACGGAGAATACTTGCAACATTGGGTTTTATTCGAGAATACTAATTATTATCATCCCGGATAGTTTCTTTAGAAACCTATCTTATCCGATTACTAAAATTATTAATAGTATTAATAGCAACACGATGACTTTCATGCTTTGTTTTGCAGGAACGTTGTGTTGTCTACACCACATAAACTAACATAGCAACAACTTGATTTTCTTATGGGCAAACATGCACCCCTCATTAGTGTACTTCCTTAACAAATAAAATGTTACTTTAATACTTTGATCTTGCTATTAAGAATGAATTTGTTCACGTAGGGGGAATTCACATACTACAATGCAGCCATCCAAACACCCCATAAACAAAACACCTGCCGATGACAACCAAATAACCTCATTAGCAGCCAATAAATAGACAGTGATTACACAACCTTCCTTGCATCTCAGCAAATGATTAGTTTATGAAGTTAAAACAAGAGATTGCATCATTGTTGGAAGTTTCGAGGGCGAAAATATAAGTGAAGTTGCTGATGATGATGGAGAGAAAATTGTTAAAAAGTCACCATGAATAAAGCTTCAAGAACTACGGTTTTTATGACAAATTTGGCTATGCAGCATTTGGGAACTCGATTTCTTGAAATATCTTCACTGGTCAAGGTATGTAACATACATTTAATTCTTGAATGGACCAATTTACATATATGATGACTTTAGTAACGTCACAATAGAGTTGTTTGAAAGGTCACATCTAATGATATTCTCACACAATAAGAGCTTTTGTCGAATTTTGCAGGTCAAGATGCGAGGAAAGTGAGATATCCTTATGATTGTATTTGCTATTTTCCGCACACCACCAATACTTATGTTTAAAAATATAAGCTTTTGTAGCAGGTACATTTTGGTAAGTAACTTTTGATTCATTTGATAAACTAGATGATGAAATTTTATATACTGATTCTATTTATTTTATTGTGTAAAGAGAAGTCAGATCTTGAACGTTAATTGCCCGTTTTGTAGACAAGATTGTTGTCGAATTTATTTGTGTGTTTTGTTTCTATAGTACCAGTGGTAGGTTCAAAACCAAACTCAACCATATCAAAGTCTAGGAATACATTGTTTACACAAAAAAAACAAATGTATGGGATCCTACCTATTTACAAGATCGAGCTCTTTTTGCACCGACACACGAACAGGTTGGAAAAATTAATGAAAGAATTATGTTAAAGCTTCCTGGAACAGATAGGGTCTTTTATAGTTATGATTTTGTTTCAGATGTGGATATTGATTTTAATTTCAGCGAGTCTCTGTACACCACCAAATTTTTGAATACAATTAGAATGTCCGGTATTCCAAACCACAAATTAGTATTAAAGATTGGTTCTCCCATTATCTGTTTTTGATTCAGGATGATTTTTAATTTGCCATTTGTTTGTTGCAACTATAACTTAAAAATTTTCATTTGCAGCAACAAATTTCATTCCATAAATTTTTTAGACTAACCCATAATTCTATTCATTGCGCAGCGGCATTACATAGAAAGTTTTGGCTACTGACATAGATAACTTGGAACATCTTTCTCCTTTGGTTTGGCTTTAGGGTTCAACAGACTTTTACTTGGAGTAGTTGTAGGATTGGCAGCAAATTTGAGGATTAACATAATGATTTTTGGCTTATTTTCTTTTTTGGCAAAACAAGATAATATATTTAAATATCAAAAGACAGCCTCAAGGGTGCTGATACATTTGATATAGAGACATCAGCTAGACTATTAAACAACTGACCAATGTGAACACAATCATTTTGACATGAAACACCACACTTCAAAGCCCTTTA
>CM046874.1:496874107-496889107 GCA_025667525.1 Glebionis coronaria
TTGATTTTTGACTTTGTCTTTCTTTTCAGGACCTGGTTTTGCTAATGATATACGTAAACAAGAAGCTGACCACATAACGTATAAATTTAGATGAATGCTTTCTGCTAACCCAAGGTGATGCTCATAGTTATGCGCGATTAATTGTACTGATTTATAATTTGGGTTTTATGTTTTCAAACCTGTAAATAAACTTATTATGATTACAGGTCAGTAATATCTATCCGGGTAAGCACATAACAATAGTAGAAATCCAGGGGTGGTTAAAGCCAACATCGTCCTGTTTTCCTTAGTATTAATGTATATTAATATCCTACGCTTTTTAGTTCTGGTCAAAGCCGATATACGTTGGAGTACATGCTTTTGGTGATTAGTATTTAGTACAAAGATGATGCAGTGATCAAAGGCTAGGGAAACTTAGGTTGCTATAAGGTATGATTATCACTTCTCTTCTCTTTGGAACATGTATAAGGTTATTGTTAACTGTTTTAATACATTTTCTTTGTTTCATGACAAATTTTCATAAACGGCTGTTTGAATTGGCTTATTTTCCCAGCTTATGATGTTATTTGATTTTGGAACCCTGATGAGTGAATTATTAAAACTATACAGAGTCGCAAAAAGCTGCCATGTAAGCTAATAGTTACAGGATTGTAGAATCACTGGTTCTTTGTTAGAACGCAAGCCTTAATCTTAGCACCCAATAAAGCTAATCATATAATCTTCTGATTACATAATATGTTTTTAGGATGCAAGCTTTCATTCTGTACACACGTTGATTTTTCTGTTCTTTTTTGTTGTTGTAGATATTTGATGGAATATTTCGGCGTTACGCGGTTGTGATTGTGGCTTTTGTAATTTTGTCCGAGACTGAGTGGGAGTTTATCATCAAGTTCTCAAAGGTTTTTTCTAATGCAGATTTTGTTTAGTTTATATATCTTTTGCGTTGTATGATTATAATGAATAAGTAGGAATCGATTAGTGTGCCATGATATTAAGTTAAGCGGAGAACGAAACTTGATAAAATAGGGCAGGTGGTTTTTAATATATAGAGTGTGTATTTTTGCGGCATCCAAATTAAAAAGTTGAAGAATAATGGACCGTTTGTTTATAAACTGTTGTGTTTGTTTATGCCGGTCCATTAATGGTCACTTATATATACTGATGCAATAGAGGGGTGTTTGGACTGATTTTTGTGTGTGGATACTTTGGCCAGCTTTTGATCCTTTGGATGTGTTTCCCTTTTTATGATTTCATATAATGTTGGACCTGTTTGAGATCAAAATGCTACCTGAATTGACCCATTCATCCATAAATGAGCCGACTTGGTTACCACTCTCAATTTGTTGAAATATTAGTAAAGCATGCATATACAAAGAAGATTCAAGACTGTGCATTTAGAAGTGATTACATTGAAAAATAAATCAGCTCTATTGATGTTTGTTATAGTAAAACTTATGTGAAATTAAGTCTAAGCTCATGATGTGTTGGTGCCTATGAATTATTGGATGTACATGTTTTGTTCTATTTTTCTCATTTACTGTGTTCTTTGTGGCTTGAAATTCCGGAACTGTTGTGCAGAAGGGTACCGCTGCTATATTATGAGGCCTGAAGTCTACATAAACTATGAGAATATTCCCTCGCCGGGGAACACTATAGATAAGGTATATTTTTGTTGCTAAGCTTACTTAAATCACTTCATTTTTCCACTCTTGGTGTAACATAATTTTGTTGCCATGTTCAGAAACGTAAACATAAATCAACGGGGTGATAACCACTATAAGTTATTTCATAATATCAAATCAGTTAAGCATATGATTCTCGACCGTATCTTCATTGGTGTCGGTTGCAGCCAAATGCAGCACCACTGCAATGGTGGGCGCCAAACACCTCTTATTTGACAGCCTTCTAGGTAACCGGCTTCCATTTATAAATACTTGCTTTGGTGGTAGTCCCTCCATTTAAAAGAGTGTCTTTTTTTAGTAATATAAATAGAATTTGAGATGTTCCAAGGAATTGACATTCACGCCATCTTTAAATTCTTAAATATGTTACGTAAAATAGTAATAATTAAACATGTGTATCACTTAGTTTTGGTCTTTGTATCATTATTATATGGTTACAGAAAACTTTGAACTCATCTTTTTGACTATGTGGCGAGCCGAATATTCATAGTGGAGGCATTTACAAACCATGAATCATACCCACATAGGCTGAGAACATAAGATATAATAACATATAATCACCAGGAACTTGCAAAAACGTCATATCATGTCGAAATCATCAACATACTTAACAAAGCATTGCTGCAATTTCTATAATAGCCTGTGAATACCCATTTTTGATTGACTTAAACACAGAATTAGGTCATGAGACTAATTTTACATGAAAGTATACTGTTTTGGCTTTCCGAAAAGGTATGGAACGATTCAAACGGAGATACGGTTTATTTTATATGAATTCTTGAAAATCTGTCTGCTGCACGTTTCAGAATCTGATAAGTTGTACCAAAACACATTTTGACCCGTTTAACTAGCGTATTGGCCAAAACTTTCTACATAACAGCTGAAGTAGACACTTGGGGCTTTCCGAAAACTCATGCCATAACTGAATAATAGGTGTCAAAGTTAATATAGTTTTATTCTCTCATTTTATCTGTCAATTCAGTTTTAATATACATTGCTACCACAAGCTGGTAAGTTTTATACTTTTGTTAGTTATGCTAATAACCAATTAGTTTAAGCTATCTAAAACATTATAATATTTATAATACCGCATACGTTTATTAGGAGTTATTGTACGTTATTATGGGACCTCCAAAGACGAGGGTGAGCACAAGATCATTATAATTCCTGGCTTCGATAGCTCCAGACTTGGAAATACCCATATTTGAGGTATCATACACTTCGCTATTCTGTATTTTGTACAAATTCGTCTCCCTTTTTCTCATGAATTTTGTATGTTACTTCGTAACACATAAGTGTATTTAATGGTGTAGCACATGCAGCAAGAACTTTTGCTAAATATAACCACATGCCTCTTTTTCACCAACGCTGTAACAATAGCCATCTTTGGAAGTTGTATGTTTTTGTTTCAAAAGAGGATGCTTAGAATTAGTTCAACAAACAGTTGAAGACATGGTAGTTTTTGTCGTGAGATTAGATCTTGCTAAGCAGATAATGAATCTAGAGTATACCTTTAAGTTTTAACTTACCAAAACCTTATTACTGTCCCTAACTAAAGGGGTGTTTGGATGTGAATTTGGGACGTGATTAGACATTATAGAACATAGATCCAATACGTACGGTTTTAGGTACTGCAATAAAGAACACCAGGTATATTTTGAAGATCATAAATGTATGTATTTAAGAAAAGATCAATACTAAACACACTGTGATAAACGTAATAGCAAACATATACCACATCAGCAATTAGGGTGTGTCCTTATTGAGATCATGTGTTTTTGTCGCAGGGTCCACCTGTGGGGTAGAAGCGATCGATAGAAATTGACAAGCGTTGTACTTAAGTTTGCATCTGGATTACCAAGATACATTTTCCGCATCTCTTCTAAGTGGCTTTATATCTCTTCTAAGTGGCTTTATAACACCTACACAACTTTAGACCAGGCACATTGTCAGCTTCATAATACAAACAAAGGACTCTGGGATTCTCATCAATAAGACAAATGAAGATGACCACACTCCGTTGCATTTGGCAGCGATGAAAGCGGATCCAAAGGTTGGTTAGTACGTCATTGTTGTAAACATTATTTCATTCATACATAGTGGATATTAAACAATGTAGCAAGACAATCTGATATATGTATTATAAAGCTGTATTAAATATTTTAGTTTGTTATAGGTGACCAACATTTTTAAGGAATAAATTATATAAAGTTGTGTAGGCTTAAGGACTCGGGGTTTCTCATCAATAAGACAAATGAAGATGGCAACATTGTGCATTTGGCAGCGATAAAAGCGGATCCATAGGCGGGTTAGTAATTATCGTAAACATGGTTAGTGGATATGATAATGTACCAAGACAATTTGTTTGATGTATATTAAGTCTGTACTAAATCTTTTAGTTTGTTACAGGCGACTTACATTTTTTTTACACTCTAATATTGAGTGATGAAGTTGTACTTTAATGCAACTGACCTGATAAGTGAGCTATGGCATATCCACTGGATTATTCCCGCTTTCTGGTCACTGCTTGCCTATTCTCTCTTAGTGGTTATATGCATCCAATGGGCACCTTATACCTTGTCCCAGGTAATGTCTCACTTCCTGAACATGCTTTATAGTCGGTACAGTACCATTTAAATGCAACTACACGCATGATCCATTTGAATAAAATGACCCGTCTGATATATTTAAATAAATTAGACCCATTTTATGAAATTAATGTGAGCCTATTTCAAGACGATAACCCGTCTAACCCGTTACGAGGGAACGACCCGCATGATGCATTTGATTTAAATGACCCAACTGATGTGTTTAAAATTATTTGACCCATTTAATAAAATCAAAGAGACTAAGTTGTATTCTGTTGCAGCCTTATAACCAATGAAACACCAAGGAAAGCGTTTTATATCGTTAATTTATCGTATTAATGGCTAAATATAACATGTTCCTAAAATCTATTTAGAAGCACACAACAATACAAATGTTTCTTATTGAAAGATTTAGTTTACTACAGTGATAATAGAGAAAACTCCGAACATCAGCAGGTTATAAATAGACTTAATATCATTTTGGTATAATGTTTGAACTTATATCACTTTACTACTACAGTGATTTAGTTTACTACCACAGAGATTTTGATTCTTCTCTTTGGTACAATGATACTGATCAATTCTACTTGGGTACATGTAGAGGTGGCAAAATGGGCGGGCGGGCTAAACGGGCGGCGGGCTAAACGGGCAACGGGCTAAACGGGCGCGGGCTAAACGGGCACGGGCGAAACGGGCGGGCTAAATGGGCGCAAGCTAAAAAAGGAAAAAAAACATATAAAAACCTACAAATAAAAAATAAAAATACTTGTTTGAAAGCTAGGATAAAAAATTTAATAAAAAATAATAGTCGAGTATACTAATTTGTATTTTACAAGTGCGTCCGTTAAGCCCATTTAGTTTCTTACATATGCGCCCGTTTAGCCCATTCATTATAAAGAATGAGCAAAAAGTGTCCCATCCTTTTTTTGAAAATGGGCAAAAAGTGCCCCTATGTATCAAAATGGGCAAGATTTGCCACCTCTAGGTACATGAATGAGCTTATATCAGATTGGTATGTAACTAATACACCAATATATGGGTGAAATGGTTATGCATCTTTATTATGTTGGAGTTCTAAATCATCATGTCATTGGTTTCAGGCTGAAGATTATAACGAATTCGGCTCAAGGGTCATCAAACCCCTCTCGAAACGTATTCTTCTTTAAACAACTTGACAAATATGATTTAAGCACTATAGATTTGGTCACAAATTTTACAACTTTAACACAAAACTAATGAATAAGTTATAGATTCAATATGCCTGAGTGAGAACAGTGGAAATTGAAGTTAGTTCAAGTCAAACTATAGTAACACGAAGCATGAACGGTGAGAAGTTTTCAGAGTATTGTGTACAATCGAAGAAAAATCAAGCTAACGTAGTCACCTGAAGCTGAAGCAAAACAAGATAACATGTGGTAATTTTAATTGGTTACAAAGATGTAAGCAGTGTGTTTCCAAATTTCCCTTGAAGCAGGTCCTCCATGTTAGGTTACTCAACTGGATTACAATATTAGATGTCGATATAAGAATATTAGATGTTGATATAAGAGCCACTTAATATAAGTATAAAATGAAATGAATGTATCGATCACCATTTATTTTTTGTTATTGTTCTTTTAATTACTCTATTGTACATAGTCCACATAATCGTCTGGTGCTGATTGTTCGAGACGTCGATAAACTCGTAAATCATGATGTGTTTGTAACCGTGGTTGCTCCTATGTGATTATGTTATGTATTTTGATTGTTTTATTGCGCTAATATACACATCTCGGTTTGTGATTACTTAGATTAGTAGAAATGTCAGTGTGACACTATGACTAAAATATTGTATTGGTTGTCTTTACAGTAAAACACGATCCATTTTGGTCAAATAGAAGAGTGCGCTAAAAATTTATAAACACATTGCTAATTTCTGGAACATACTCTATATCAAAGTTAACACTCCATATTCAGTATGAAGAGATAAATTAACACTCCATATTTAGTATATAAATCCTGTTGATATTTTACTAACTACAAACAAATTTATGTTGTTATGAAGAGATAAATTATCACTCCATATTTAGTATATAATTCCAGTAGCCGTTGTTGGCTCAATCTCAAATGGTGCCTTTGGGTGAGAAATAAGAAACCGGTACTTGAAATTTTAGTTATGTAAAAAAAAGACTAGAATTGATGGCGTTGTGCGGATGGATAGGCTTACTTTAATTTACATTCGCAAGCAGCTTCAAAATTCGTTAGCCCAAATAACTCGTCTTTTTTTTAAAGCAACTACCACGACGCTTCTTTATATCTTAATGGTTAAAACTTAAAAGCATGTCTCGTGTTGTCATCCTACATTTAAACATTAGATATTTTATTTGAAGTTTGAGCGAGGACAAAAGGACAAGGTGACAAATAAATCCAAATTTCTAGATTATTTATCTTTAGTTATTTAGTAAACTACAAAAATATGGTAAACTATAAATGCTTAAAAGATGAAACAAAAATAGTATAAAAGAGACCTTATTTGTGACGACTATTAGTACCTGACATAACTTTAATCCACTATTTGCAACAAAAATCGTTCTAGGCGTTCAATTAATCCCCGTCTTGGCACTAGACGTTCATTAATCGCTTTGATTTTCACTAATCGTCTTTATTAATCGTTTTAATCAAAAATCGGTCAACATATCGACTAATCATATAAAAGTCGGTCAAACCAATTTATCGAATAAAATCGGCCAAATCGAGCATAAATTGGTCAAACCGGACAAAAATCAGCTAAATCGATCAACTCGGTTACAGATAGAGTTTGACCAAATTAGGCATAATTTGTTCAATCAGACAAAAATCGACTAATCTGGTCAAATTGGGCATATCGTATAAAAAATTAAAAAATTTATATGTATAATTCTAATTCGATTAATCCTCGATTAATCTCCGCCTAATTGATTAATCGGTAGACCCTACACGTCCGCTCAGCTAACGCCTAACAATTTTTTCAATCTTACTTTAATCTACTACTGAAACCAACCATACTAATTTTGCTTGACATAGAACTTTTAGAAGCTGAATTTTCAAAATTATTTGATGTTAAAGTCTAAAGATTGAAGGACACTACACTCCTTGAAATTGAAGGATGGTTAAACGTCAAAAAAATGTCTTATAGCCTCCTACTTTTTTTGGCATATATATTGAAAAAATACTTGTACGATCAAATATTTATACGACTTGGTTTCGTTAAACTCCGAACGGATCTGATGTGTGCTTAATTGCTTATGGTGTGTCTAGAGCTTTGCATAATTTAGCATATATATGCGTTGCCTCACCTTGCTATCTGTAGTTTGGCCGACGCATAGTGCCACCAAGACATAAACACACCATAATTTCTTTTTACTTTTTAGTCTGCGTATAGATGAAAAAGCTATACGTACCAAAAACAGAAAGATAATACTAGAAGTTGTAATAATCAGTTTAAACATCTATCTTACCCTGAGGCTGTTGTGTAATTTATTTGTACTTTACTTTAATCATGTATAAGTTTTTAACTTTATATATTTTTGATAATATTTCATGAATATTTAGGTCTTTTTGTGTTTAGAAGTGTTTAGAATTTACTTAAAAATGTAAGTTTTTGACTTAATATTTAGGTGAAAATAATACGTTTCATTTTATCAACAAAAACTTCATAAATGAATTTTAGTCTTTAACTTCATTGAATCATAATCAAGTTCTTTGTATCGAAATACACTTTCTCATGCAACGGCAAACACTCTCGCATGATGACCTGAGCTAAGTTAAACAACAATCAGAAGTCATACTCATCAATCGAACAATACAAATAAAAAAAAGTTAAACGATAATCAGAAATCATACCCGTCCATCGGACGGGTTTTGCCACTAGTATATATATATATACATATATCTATATATATATATATATACATATATATATATATATATATATATATATATATATATATATATATATATATATATATATATATATATATATATATATATATATATATATATATATATATATATATATATATATATATATATATATATATATATATATATATATATATATATATATATATATATATATATATATATATATATATATATATATATATATACATACATATATATATATATATATATATATATATATATATATATATATATATATATATATATATATATATATATATATATATATATATATATATATATATATATATATATATATATATATATATATATATATATATATATATATATATATATATATATATATATATATATATATATATATATATATATGTATATATATATATGTATATATATATATATATATATGTATATATATATATATATTTATGTATATATATATATATGTATATATATATATATATATATATATATATATATATATATACATATATATATATATATATATATATATATATCTATATATATATATATATATATATACATATATATATATATATATATATATATATATATATATATATATCTATATATATATATATATATATATATAT
This sequence comes from Glebionis coronaria, assembly GCA_025667525.1. Taxonomy (NCBI): domain Eukaryota; kingdom Viridiplantae; phylum Streptophyta; class Magnoliopsida; order Asterales; family Asteraceae; genus Glebionis; species Glebionis coronaria. The sequence continues at coordinate 496,882,934 of CM046874.1, forward strand.
ATATATATATATATATATATATATATATATATATATATATATATATATATATATATACATACATATATATATATATATATATATATATATATATATATATATATATATATATATATATATATATATATATATATATATATATATATATATATATATATATATACATATATATATATATATATATATATATATATATATATATATATATATATATATATATATATATATATATATATATATATATATATATATATATATATATATATATATATATATATATATATATATATATATATATATATATATATATATATATATATATATATATATGTATGTACTAGTCGCAAAACCCGTCCGATGGACGGGTATGACTTCTGATTATCGTTTATATTTATTTATTTTAAGCATAGTAACAACGTTTGTCAAATTATTTGTGTTTGTTGGGTTACTAAATAACTTTTTAGAAGTAATTATATATAGTTTGTTTTAACTTTAATGTGAATCATACGCGAAAATGCAACAAAATACTTTACGTTTGTTACATGTCTATGTATATATTTTGTGGTGCTTGAAGTATGCGGTGTCATGAGCAGTTATGTTATCTTGGTCGAGATCACATGTTGAATCCTGCATAAATCATACACTACGTTATTAACCTTCAATGTTGCCTTTTTTTTATTGGTTGTGTTTATGATTGCGAACTTATTGAAAACTACCTACATTAGCATCAAGGTAAAATTGTAATCTCAAAGTACTTATTTCACCCTTAGATAATCAAATAAGCACATACACATCTTATTCAAGACTTGCTTATTTATTAGAAAAAAAATATGTATAAAAACTAAAAATAACTAAACCTAAACATTCTTAGCATGCAATGATACTTTAGAGTACTTACAGTTGGTCGATCTAACAATTTTATCATTTCTTTTGTTTTTTTCGAAGTTTTCGTCCAAGAATGATTCGCAAATGACATTAAAATAAAATAATTAAATAAGTAACGAAATATAAATATATCAATTCTGTAAATCGTAAAAAAATATAAATTTTCTTGAGTTACATGTGTTGTTTATAAGCTTATCGAGATGGTGTGGTTAATCAAGATAATAAGACTATAAATAAACTAAAACACATGCACGTTAGTCTTGAGCCTTGTTTGTTTAGCAAAATGTCATTGTTAAATAAAATTATACTTTACAAAGATTTTTTTTAAGCATAGTAACAATGTTTATCCAATTGTTTGTGTCATTACTAAATATATTTCATTTTTTTGTGAAATAATTGTCACGTAATACGTATTAACCTTATTGAAAATTATATATGATAAAACATCAAAACACTTATACCGTATGTAATTAAAAAACAAACTTTTGTTGTAAATTATAATTTTATTTATTTTGGATATATTTTTTAAGAAACATTTACTTGATTCACGAGTTTAATACATATAAATAATTCAAGACATCATGCTGTGAATATAAACTAAATTTTGAATTAAAAAAATAAGTGAATGAATCGACGTATAAATTATGTGGAAGAAACATATTGTACGTTTAAAAATACAACCGATAATATAGGATCCTAGCATATAAGGAACGTAAGAACTTTCGAGTATCTTGTAGTCTTTCTCGTAAAGTCATATCTTGCACTTCTTTTCTCATTACTAATGTCGTTTTTGACATCCTTTGCTCACTTGTTTTATAATAGGACAACAAAGAAACACATAAAAAGCTTCGTTTAAACTCATCAACAGTGTTTTGTGTGTTATATGTTATAGTAGGGTACCCACGCGTTGCACTTACGGTCTGGGTACCTTATAATTAAAGTCCAAACATTTATGACGAACCGATTAGTTTGAAAAAAAATAGTTGAGTCCACTATGTTTCATTTTTCAGATAACTTTTATTACTGTAGTTAGTAAAACCGGAGGTTTCCGTTGGTCCAGTCTAAAACAATTTGAACCATTAATTTGCCATATAAATTTTATGAAGATTTACGTGTTTTACATGACTATATGTAGTATAACATATATATTTTATTTTAATGTGTTTTAAAAATAACATTAATGATGAATTTAATTAGTTTTTATTTGTATGTTATGTTTTATTATGTGTATTGTTTATATTTAAAATTTAAGAGATTTAATAAATAAATAGTTTGTAACATAACCTTTATAAGTTATATTACTTCAAGTTAAGTATTGTGCATTTGTAAAAAAAATATAAAATATTAATATGCATTTGACAATTGTACTATAGGTTTAAGAAGTTGTATTACTTACAACATCTCCAATGCATAAAGTTTTAAAAGACTTTATGCATTTAGTACATTAAGTATGTTAATTATTATCTCATGTAAAAAGTTTTTTTCAAAATCTTTTTCAATGTTAAAAAGTCATAAAAAAACTTTTCAATTAATGCAAATAGGTTGATGAATTTCTATAACCACGATGCATAAAGTCTTTGAATAGCTTTTTTAAATAGTGAAAAGTCATGTGTTAACTTCCCCATTAAAGATGCTCTTGATATTAAATAAGAAGATCGATACCAAAATATATAGTATAGATAGATACTGATAGCAGTTTGGTCTCGTTTTGCTTAAGTGATTTATTTTAAGTTATGTCATTATGTCATCCACATCATATCTAAATATATGTTGATACCTCCAACTCTCTATTGTTTTTCTAGTTTATAACACCACAGCCAGAGTGCAGCATCCGTTCCCTCTACAAAATATATAAAAATTCAAATAAAAAACATCTTAAAAGTAATTTCCACATACAATTAGTCGGTAGAAACATGTCTGTTTAGTGCATTTATTTTGCATATAAGTTTCATGTACATTCATTATAAAAAGGATGATGATTTCAACAAATAATGACGTTTGTCATAATTTTAAATTTCTAACACAAGTGTCAATTTAGAAACTTGTAGCATGTTGGACTAACTTTAATATGTAACTGAAAATTGTCAACTGCACGCATTTGAACGTTAACATGTTCTAGAAGCCACCATTGAAAACTGTCTTAGTAGGCACATCATATATCGAACAATATATGCACATCAGATATCAAATAAAATAATCATCGCACGTGGTAAAAGTAGTCAAGTATATATGATAGACACACCTGTTGTTCATAATCGGCCTTTGACGTTACATTGGATGTAGGATACACTTGCTCGATAACTGCTTATGTTTGTAGAGCAGAGTTCCCCAAATCAGAGTACCTGTCCAGATAATTTGCAGCAAAGAACATGTCCATGTGACTGTAGCCTGCAAATACAATTGTTATCTTTATAAAACTTTGAGTGGATTTACATAGTAATAATACCTCCTGATTAACATATGCAAGAGGTGCAAAAAATTGATGACTACGAAAGACATAAAAATGTGGCCCTGAAATCTACAGATTATATGTTTTATGCATATCTTCTATACCAAGTATATCGTCTTATAAATTCATAGAGCGATTACCACCCTACCCTTGATAGATCTCGTTCTAATATATAAAAAGTTGTAAAGACATAGGGCTTGGGTTCAGAAGAACAACAGGTGGGTAATGGGTTGATGGTATTGGTGGGCACGAAAGCAGTATGTATCTCATACCGTATGACGTCTGTTTTGGGATTCTGGTAGTACATGGCTCATGTACTCCCATCAATTAAACTTTTCCATGGTTCGGGCAAGGTCAGATCAGGTGGGGCGTAACAAACTCCAAGAGCATCAGTTGCATCATCAGCATCCATTGAAAACAAAACTTAAATCTGGTATTGAAAAGCAAGTCCTTATTGGCAATGCCAAAAATGGGACAAATGATGATTTATTTCAGTATACTGAACAATAATCTCAAAAAGGTACCTGGTGACTTCTTGTCGGTTCATCGAGCTTCATCCTCTCTTAGAAAATGCATCAAGTCTTCCAAATAAATGTGTCTGTCCAGCCAATATAAAAGATCCAGGTACAATATGTAATATCTGACGAGAAATTATGACTGGATGAGGTGTCAAATACAGAAACAAACAACCCTTAAAATGAAAACGACAGATTTCAGATGAAGGAATAAAAATTCAAATGTAGAGTATGTCTCACCTTGATGAAATTAATTCAAGAAGTCTTAACGGAGTTATGGGTTTAGGCTAAAATATTTAACAAAAGAAATGTCAAACGGGTCAACTGCCACTAAAAGTATATTCAGTTGCATACACAGTATGTAGGACTTAAAGAACTACTATGAATGTTTTAATAGATACTATGCTAATGTAATATGTCAGATAAGAAATATCACTATTATGTATTCTCTACTTTATGCTACAATTTGTTTCTAGCCCTTTCATATTTCTAAAATTTTAGTGGTACTTAGTTACCTACTACATGGTCAATTTAACTTTCAATGCTACGCGAGTTATCACTAAGACATGTTCCAAATTTATTTTTGTAATGCCAAGAGTATTGAATGTGAACTGTACACCATAAACCTATCTACTATCTCGTGGGATCCATCTCTCTAGTCTTGAGAAAAACTCAGAAACATCATTGGCGTGAGAATTTAGATAAAATTTTAATTGTAATAAACTTATAATACTTTTAATAGATTAAAATAATGGTTGGAACGATATTGTAACCAAAAGTGACCCGTTTTATGAAAATTGTTCCATAAATAATACTACGTATGTTATGTTGGTGCCAAATTGACAGAAGAAAAAAACATACAAAAAGAATGTTATAGCAAAAGAGATGGTACCTCATAGCATCCTAAGCACATAACCTCCATGATAACAGATCATGTACCACAATAGATAGATTAAAATAATGGTTGGAACGGTATTGTAACCAAAAGTGACCCGTTTTATGAAAATTGTTCCATAAATAATACTACGTATGTTATGTTGGTGCCAAATTGACAGAAGAAAAAAAACATACAAAAAGAATGTCATAGCAAAAGAGATGGTACCTCATAGCATCCTAAGCACATAACCTCCATGATAACAGATCATGTACCACAATATAAGATCTAACCATCAACCAGGCCCCAAAGACGTAGAACAACCACCAAGAACGTAAACAAAGTAGACGGTTTTTATCTTAATACAAAACTAAAAAAGACAACCATTTCTTTTCTTATTAAAATATATGATACATTAGATACAGCTATGTCGTATCACCATTTGATCATGTGTCAAGTTCAGAAATAAAACAGAAAATACTACCTATCAAATGCATACCACAAGCTGCAGTTTAGACCACTTTCCATCATTCCAAAATATGTATGTACATATCACATCCATAACCTTTTTGTTGTGAATAGCGATCCAGGTCACACCTATGGAACCAAAAAGATATATAGGTATATTGTTAGCAATTTACTTGTATTAAAATCATAAGACATTTTGATAGGTAGACATTAAGTAAACTTTTTATGGTCAACATCAGTTAGACATTCAGTTAGAGGTCAAATTCAGTAGTAATAAAAGATACATATCAAGATCATATGAATTATTAGCATGAGGGTCCATAGTAAGAAAATAATATAAAATAAACTTACCTTGCAGCAGAATTGTGCATATTGTGTAGGTGTAATTTAGAATTTAGATGGCGTTCAAGGTTCTTTCCAATCTTGTGTTTTTGGTGGTTTATGGGGAAATTGATCTTATCTGTGCCACCACATGTGCCAAGATCAAATATGATTGAATAAGGAGATCTTTAATCAAATCTCAAATATCAAGAGATGTTACCATTGGGAGCTTGTGTTCATGCACATGCTGAGACATGGAGAAAACATCAATGGGATGATCCTTCTTCCTCCAATCTTTATTCAGCTCACGAGTTAACTAATCATATAACCTCTCGGCAAACAATTGGCATGTATGAATGCAAACTAACCTGATGTCCATATATATCAGCTGCATTAACCCGAGGACCTTTATCAAGCAAAAAATTTGTGACCCAAATGGCTCTACTAACAGCACTATTGTGCAATATTGTTTGCTCGACAAGATACACTGCCATCACACTGGAACCACGCTGCAAATATCATTAACAATTAGTAAATACCATGTAACCTTTCATAATAAAATAAGTCATATATTCATATCAACCACAGTAAAAAAAGACAGTCGTCTCCTTCTGCATCATACATAGTAGCTACCCCTAGACCGATTAGTACGCAAATGAGGA